>WAAD01019560.1:232727-285799 GCA_013389945.1 Fregata magnificens
CCCCCCCCCTTGCCCCGTTTATATAGCGGGAGTGTTACACAAATACATAGGGGACTTCTGACTTTTGGCCCATACGTACGTTACGGGGAGGGGGTTGTTAATTGAGTGTTGTGGAAGAGTGGATTCTGAGTTATTTTTGCATTAATGATACTACGGCTTCTGTGGTGGTAGATAAGGCACGTCGTATCCATGTGGCACTCCAGGTACACCTAGCGAAGGGTATATATGAAGAAGAAGGATCGCGCTCTACCCTCGCAACAGTATAGATCTGTGAATAACTCCAGCCAGCGACACTGTTTTAGGCTGCGTTGATGTTGTAGAGTAACCGAGTAAGGAATTGGGGCCAAACTTCTGGTTCAAAGACGTCAACAACTGAATTCAAACAAACAAACGATGCTTTGGAGAAATAATACAGTTTAATTACAGTGTAATTCTTACTTAAAAGCAGATGAGGCTGTTTTGTACCTTTTAAAAACCAGAATTTCTGATGGTGGTTTGTATATTTGAAAGAGTAGTCAGGCATTTTCAAAATCAATATTTTCTAGGCAGTTTAAGGAGCTACGCTATCAGGTTTGATATTTATTTTATTAAAACCTTTTGCTCCTGAACCATTGACCCTTGCCAGTTGATAATGCTGCTTTCTGCATTATTTTTTTTTTTTTTTTTTTTTTTAAACCAGAGCTTGTCCTAGCTGTGGAATCATAAAGGAGCAGAAAACTTAATTGTAGCTTGGTGGATCCCATGTTGTCAACGTATTACTAATGAAATGCTGGCTGTGATAAGGTTAATGGAAGTTTTGCCATGGAGTTAAACAACCGTCTACCCTCGTATTTTCCCCTGCCCCCTGTGTGGAAGTCATAGGCCACTCTTTTGTGATTGTAAGGACGATGTGGATTATTTTTCAGAGTTAAAAATAGCCGTTTACAGCTGCTTGATTTAGGTCCAGGACACATGAGGTTCAGATCCACAAATGTTAACTCCTCGTGCCTGAGCTTTCTGCGGCAGAAATTTGCAAGCTTAAACCAAACAAACTGCTTTTCTCTCTGGTTAAGTTTCAGGTGAATCATTTTGCTGAATCTACAGTGCACGGGCTTGCATAAATCTCTTTTGGCTGGCAAAGTAAAGCCGCTCCTGTCTCAGACAACGTTTTCCAAGGGAACTGTGAATCCTGACAGTCTCTTAAAGCATTTGGAAATGTTTGTATTTAAAAGGGCTTAGAAATTAGAGTCCTATAAACAAAAAGCAAGCGTGGGGGAGCATTAAGCATAGCTGGAGTTAGATGGATAGCTTAATTTTTTTTTTCACAGTTTTTACTTGGGGTGAGCAAAATGGAGACCTGTGCTGAGAAACAGTTGGGCTTTACTGGTAACTCTGCTTTTGGTGCAAAGCTTGCCTCCTGATTCTTGCTTTACATGACTATCGAGACACTTTATTAGTACCTGCCTTTTCCAAACTGACAGATACAAAGGGCAATTAAGCACTACCATATTTCAGAGTATGGTCTACCAAGCTGTAGAGCCGTAAGTTAGAAGATTTTGTTTGCTTTACTGGGGAAGCAAAGCTTAAGTGAGAACAATATCCGTATCTGTTTTCTTTTCCCTTTAGTAAATTGAGCCCTGGCCAACTGCAGTTAAGTTTGATGGAAAGGTAGAAGTTTCAAAGATGTGAAGGTCCTGTACATGAAAGCAGGTGCCATGGTAAAAGAGAATCTCATAGCTCCTCTGGTAAGGAGGGGGCTGCGTATCCTCAGGCTGTCTTAGACCCATGCAGGATCAGCAGAACAAAACCCACAGAAGACTAGATTTCATGAGTAAAGAGTGCGGATGGGGCAGCGGACCGCCCGTGACGTGATTTACTTTAAACAGGGTGGAAGGGTGCGACGCCTGAGCTGCCCTTGTACGTGTTACTACAACGTGGTATTTGCCCTGAACCTATGTGAGGATATCTGTTTTATGGCCCTATTCTCACACTTGCATGTTTTTTTTTTTTTTTCCTCTAGGACACTTCTCTCTCCTTACCAGGACATTTTATCTGTTACGTAAGAGTAAGTTAGCACAGCTGGAGGGTATATTTTATGTGGATTTAATTCCTGAAGGATGGACTAGAGAAGATCTCTCACACAAAAGTGCCTTTCTTCCATACCTATGTTTCTTTCTTTGAGTACTGCCTTGCAGTCAGACTCTGAGCAGATGTTTGTAAGAGAGAGACTGTATTTACTGCTGTTATTTAATTTGCGTCCTAGGGCAGTTACTGAATGCATACTGGGCTTGCAAGCGGTGGGTACAAAAAAATGATGGAGGCTGTGTTTAACTCTTCGTTACCTGACCAGTGTCATTCTGGTTTCTGTCTTCCTGATGGATATGCTTTTCAAGTAAATGTTTAACTTGCCACTTTAACTGGATCTCTACTTGAGAGCTCTGTTGGATCAGAGACTAGGAAGGAAATTAGTAATGTTTCAGAAATAATTTACAGAGATGGAATTATAATTTTTAACAAATAACTAATTTTAAAGGTAATTTTAAGTTATAGATTTTTAAAAATTATTTAACTCAGCAATTTCAGTTGGTTCTGTTTGTTTTTTTTTTTTTGCCTAATTGGAGACCTCTTTAAGCTATCCCTATGGAAAGACTTGTAATGTAGCCATGATTAACAGGTCAAAGTTGGCTGGATTTGGTACTTGCCGATATCTTTGGTTCTGAGGTTACATATTAATGATAAGCTTGAGATGCCATCAGTAGTCAAAAATACTGTCAAATCCCTTGTGGTAGAATAGTGCAAGATGGTTTAGCTTGTAAGTGAATCACTACTTTCATTTTCATTGGGGTATGTTGAAAGCTTCATTCACCTTCCTGTTTGATTAGATTAGTTCTGTGCATTTTGACAGCAAAACTGCTTGTTCTGGGAGGTGTTGGGAATAATTTCATCACGGGCACTGGACTGAGAGCAGGCTTTCACTGTTCCCAAGCAGCTAGCTTTGCAGTTGCTGTTTACACAGTACTTCACATTGCACACTCGTAGTATATAAAAAGCCCACGTAGGATTCTTTTAAATACTTGTGAATTTTCCCTTTTATAAATAAATAAAATTTTAAAATGAACTCTTGTTTCAAGCAGCATTTTGTCTTTACTTTTTGAGGTACAGTGCTGCTTTCTCTTCTTGCTTGAAGTAGATCAATAAAAGATTATGTTTTGTTCCTGTTTTACCTGTGTTTTTAATTTAGTTATGGTATTTTCCCCATACTATTCTTCCAGCGTCCATTTTCAGCTCAGGGCACTTTCCAAGCTGGATGTGGTCTTACATCGTTTGCAACTTGCAGAGGATGAATGTTTTGAAAAGAAATTAATTTCTCCTTCAGCTCATATAAACCTTTACAGTTCACAACTTTAAATATAAGATAATACAGTGGCAAAAAGAAGCATCTTCTGTATATGAATCTGAACCTTGCTATTCCTTTAATAAAAATACATGTGGTAGGCACAATACATACACTTCCTTGAGCTATATGCCAGCAATTGAAGTAAACTCCCATATTAGGATTTTGGTTTTTTTCTTTTAAATAAAATTCTTGCAGCGTGGTAGCTTTCAGACTGATCTGTAGAGCACCTCTTAGTTGTGAATGGAGATCTGACTAGTTACATGATAAGAGCTCCCTTCCTTCTTTTCCCTTTGCCTGGATTTTAATTTTTTGATGCTTAACAGAAAAATGGCTATTAATAAGGTCTATGTCCTTTTTACGGAAATTAAAAAAGCCAAAGATCTTTTGCTGCTCTTTCATACTCTCCAGTCCAAGCAGTACTGTAATAATTGTAAATACATCAGCTTTTAGTAGCCCTGTGCATCTCCCAAGGTCTGGGCACATAATTTTATAATAGAGTCTATGTCAGAGGAAGGCAGCGAGGGGACCACAGAGGTTGAGGGTTCCTGCGACTCAGATGGGGAAACCATCTAGATTGCCCCTGTTCATTACACTGTAGCAGGAGAGGGTCAAAAATATGGCAAAGACTTCGATTTTTAGTAGAGAATGCAAATGGGTATCCCCTAAACTTTTTCACCTTTTGGAAGGATGAAAGGCAAAATGAGTAGCATATTAAAAGATCTGTCCCAGTACAGTCTTCAAAACAGCTTGCCTTTTCATCTTAAAATATGTCCAAGATACCAAAACAAGTTACTGATAGATAAAGGCTCAATCTGAGCTCTAATTAAAAAAAACCCAAAACCACCAACAAACAAGCAAGCGCTTTTATTTTAAATGCAGCAGATTGAGGAGAGGAAGACACTGCAATAATGATGTTAATAAAGGATATTGGTAGTGCTTACTGTCTATATTCTTGGTTTTGTTTTCGTAAGGAAGAGCTCCCTCTGAAGCCTTGTGCAAGGAGAGGGGGAAATCCAAATACTTTACTGAAAGCTTGGACTCTTGTCAAAATGTTGTCTAGCCTTGCCCACAGCTGGAATTCAGATCGGCAGGTTTTTTTGCTCTTTTTTTTTTCTCTTTATTTTACTGTAACATTTTTTAAGGAGAATGCATGCTTATAAGCTCTTTCCTAAGAGGATGCCTTCTCTGTCAGAGCATTTGGCTGGGAGGAATGAGCTGGAAGGAGGGATAGCAATGGGAGGGCCAGGCTTCTACCTGCAAAGCTGAGCACCCCAATTCATAGAATCATTTAGGTTGGAAAAGACCTTTAAGATCATAGAGCCCAACTGTTGACCTAGCACTGCCAAGTCCACCACTAAACCATGTCCCTAAGCACCACATCTACACATCCTTTAAGTACCTCCAGGGACTCAACCACTTCCCTAGGCAGCCTGTTCCGATGCTGGACAACTGTTTCAGTAAAGAAAGTTTTCATAATATCCTATCTACACCTCCCCTGGTGCAACTTGAGGCCATTTCCTCTTGTCCTATTGTTAGTTATTTGGGAGGAGAGACTGACAGCCACCTCACTACAACCTCCTTTCAGGTAGTTGTAGAGAGCAATAAGGTCTCCCCTCAGCCTCCTTTTTTCCAGGCTAAACAACTCCGGTTCCCTCAGGTGCTCCTCGTAAGACTTGTGCTCTAGACCCCTCACCAGCTTCATTGCCCTTCTCTGGACACGCTCCAGCACCTCAATGTCCTTCTTGTACTGAGGGGCCCAAAACTGAACACAGCATTCGAGGTGCGGCCTCACCAGTGCCGAGTACAGGGGCATGATCACTTCCCTACTCCTGCTGGTCACACTATCCCTGATGCAAGCCAGGATGCCGTTGGCCTTCTTGGCCACCTGGGCACACTGCCGGCTCATGTTCAGCCGGCTGTCNGAACACCGCTTGTGACCGGCCGCCAACTGGATTGACCTCCATTCACTATCACTCTTTGGGCTCAGCCATCCAGCCAGTTTTTTACCCAGCGAAGAGTATGCCCATCCAAGCCGTGAGCAGCCAGTTTCTCCAGGAGAATGCTGTGGGAAATGGTGTCAAAGGCTTTACTAAAGTCTAGGTGGACAATATCCACAGCCTTTCCCTCATCCACTACGCAGGTCACCTTGTCGTAGAAAGAGATCAGGTTAGTCAAGCAGGACCTGCCTTTCATATACCCATGCTGACTGGGCCTGATCGCCTGGTTGTCCTGCATGTGTCGCGTGATGGCACTCAAGATGATCTGCTCCATAACCTTCCGCGGCACCGAGGTCAGACTGACAGGCCTGGAGTTCCCTGGATCCTCCTCCTGGCCCTTCTTGTAGATGGGTGTCACTTTTGCTAACTTCCAGTCAGCTGGTACCTTCCCGGTTAGCCAGGACTGCTCATAAATGACTGAAAGTGGCTTGGTGAGCACCTCTGCCAGCTCCCTCAGAACCCTTGGGTGGATGCCACCTGGCCCCATGGACTTGTGTGTGTCTAAGTGGTGTAGCAGGTTGCTAACCATTTCCCCTTGGATTATGGGGCTTCATTCTGCTCCCCATCCCTGTCTTCCAGCTCAGGGGGCTGGGTACCCAGAGAACAACTGGACTCATTCCCGACCCCTGAGCCTCCTGAACTGTGTGTGCTGCTATGGCTCCCTCTGCTTGCCTTTCTAGGGTGGGTTTCCTGCTCCTTTGGCATAGCTGAGATGGGTAAGGCGAAATGCAGGTGCTTGTGTTGAAATGCTAATGTTGTGATAAATACTAATATTAAAGGCGAGGATGTACCTGTGCATGGAGAGGTGGGGCTGGGTTGTGTCCGCTTAGAGACTGACCACCAGCCTGCGCAACACTGTAATCCAGCAAACAGCTACGATGGCTTTTTATTTACCTGTTGTGGAGGCCAAATGGCACAGAAAAAGGCGGGAAAATCACAGAATGGTTTGGGTTGGAAGGGACCTTCAAAGATCATCTAGTCCAAGCCCTCTGCTGTGGGCAGGGACATCTTCCACTCCATCAGGTTGCTCAGAGCCCCGTCCAACCTGACCTTGAACAATCCCAGGGATGGGGCATCCACATCTGGGCAACCTGTTCCAGTGTCTCACCACCCTCATAGGAAAACACGTCTTCCTTATAAAATAATTGAGCGTGTCTGTGGTGGCAGATTTTAAGTAATGCTAGATCGATCTCTTCAGCGTTATTTACAGCACCCACCAAAAATGAGAGAGACTTTTTTATATTGCCCCAAGTAGTGCCCTGTGTCCGGGTAATTTACAGGACTGTAGCAGGAGCTTGTGTGTCCCACCTTCTTGTCCGTTTTCAGGTGGAAAGCAGTTTCAGGTATTTTCACTTGTAACGTGAGAATTGAAGCATTTGGCTCTGCAGCCTTCGGGGCTATAAAAATAGGCTCGGCCTGAGCTGGGCTGATGGCAGAGGGCTGAGATAAGCAGCTGCGAGAGCCCTGCCGTGGCAGCACACCTGCCTAGGGAAACGGCCCGTGGGGAAGTGGGGGCGAGGAGAAATAACCAGTGCCCCAGGGCTGCAGTGCTGTACCTGCCATCCCGGGAGAGCGGGTGCATGGTTCAGCTTGCGTCTCTTTCCCCGGTGTGGTCTTTTCCTCCCCATGCAGTGGTCCGATGCTGGAGCAAGATCTTAGCATCACACCCAGGGATAAGGGAGTCGTGGGGACCATGGGACACCAGCCTCAGCAATGAAATGCCTGAACTCTCTTTGTTTCTCCTGACCAGCCTCCCCGGAGCGCTGGGACTGAGGAATAACGATTAAACAATTTGTTTCAATTAGTTTCTACATGCCAGATTGGAAAAAAAAAAAAACCAACCCAACAAAACCCCGTTTACCTAGTGGCAGTGTTTGGTCTGGCAAAGCCAGATACAACTTCATGTTGGAAGTAACGTAAGGGCTTGAATGTTGGTGTTTCCCTGGATGAATAAATGCTTGGAGCATTAGGTCTTTACACTGAAATCTAATGTTGTCTGTGCTTATCTTCAAGTGTGGTGAGCCCTTATCGTTACAAAGGAAACACAGCCTTCCTACAGCCCTTGGAGGAGTCCTCCTTCATCCTTTTTCTTATGTACTTGCCCAAATAAGTTCTGCAACTTTTTTTATTTGGTGGAGGAAGCCTAATAAGAAGTACTCTCTCATGGGTGCTGTACTTTATCAAAACCTGTTTATATAGTTTTGCAGAATCAGCAAAGACAGTGGCCGGTGTAAAGCCAAGATGTTGAGCCGCTGTCGCCTTGCATAACTGACGGTGCTCTTATCCAGCAAAAATGTGGATTTTAGGGAGGGCTGAGTGAAAGTAACAACCTGTTAAACATCCGAGTTTTGGACTTTTAGAGAAATCAAATCAAGATGGTATGAAAGACCTAGCGACGTCCTGAAACTTTTAAGCTGGGGGCCACCACTGTCCAGCAGTAGCTTCATGCTCACTGTCCTGGTCCATATCCTACCTCGGTGCATCTTGAAAGTCTCCACCCTAGCCTACAATGACCAGTGCCTGTGGGATGAGTGGCGCTCTCTGGCTGGGCTGTAAGAGGTGAGGATGAAGACAGCAGTGGTCCGCAGTGCATCTCAGCTCTGGGTCTCGCCTTGGGCTAGCCCTGGGGTTGTGGTCAACAGTTAGGGCTCCTACATGGCGGGGTGGTTGAGGCCAGGTGGGAGCCAGTTTCATAAACCCCCATCCCTCTCTCAGCAAGGACATTGCTCCTAGGGAGGGCTTCTGAGATGCCTTGCAGAGCCAGGCGAGCAACCCCTGCTATTTGGTGCCATCCTGGGAGTGCCCTTTTGACAGGCTGAGGTTATCCTGGTTGATGTGAAAACCACCTTTCTGCTGCAGCTGGAGCACAGGGGCGGTGGGGGACTGGGGAACGGGGACTTCCACATATCCTTCCCAGCTCTGCTGCCTGGTGGTGGGCTGCTCATTCAGCTGCCCCATTGCTGCCCGCCATGGCTATTGTGAGAGTAATTATTTGCAAATCGTTGCGAGATGGTGGAAACTATGTGAAGAAGTGTAATTAGGATTCATGGTATGGAGTGCTTCTGTGCCTCAAAGAGCCAAGATTAATTCTGCATTATTGAAGCTGTTAGTTCAATTTTGCTGTCCTAAAAAAACCCCAACTTTATTTTTATGATCATCTGAATTGTTTGATTTGCTCTTTTCTCCAAATTTGCATGCCTGAACAGCTTAGAGTGCCTCTTGCTGCTATTAACTCTCATTGCGAAACTGCATCCTCTGGGAAGCAACCTGTACTGTTAGCTCCTTCCACTTCCCGGGAAGAGCTTTCTCCTTTTGGGTAAAGTATTAGATCTGTCAGACTGCTGCTTTTGCTTCCTGGGCTTGTTTTTCTTTCAGCCCCCAGCTTTCTGATGGAGGAGCAGAAGTAGCAAGCAGCACTGAAAAGCAGCAGTGAGCTCCTGAGGATGAATTCAGAGGCCACGCTTTGTGGCTTTGGACTGGAGCAGGAGCCTGGCAGGATGCTGGGCTGTGGCTGTAATCATAAATCCCTCAATTTGGTGGGTTTGTCTTACAAAAATAACTTAGCCTGATTGAAAAAAAGGGTATGAGTATTTAAAATGGGGATTTTAGTGTGATACAGGTGACCATAGCCACCAACTGCCCTTCTGCACAGCCCTGCAGAGCAGCCACCAAGCAGTCACTGCAGTCCCTAGAGACCGCATGGTGCCACCACTTTTCTGACCTTCAGAAGTGCCAGGTGCCTGCGGCTGAGGACAGCCCCGACTTTGGAGGAGCTGAGCTCCTCGGCAGATTGGTTTGGGTGCAGGTACTGTGGTGGTGGTCCTCTGCCTGTTTTCTCGGAACGACTTGGTTTGGCAGATATCCTTAAGGCAGGTCTTGTTGCACATCTGTCCAGCTGTGCTGGTCTCAGGTGCAATGGAAACCTCAAGTCTTTTTTTTTTTTTGAGTAGACTGAGGAGAAGTGGAAAGGCAGTTTTCTCTCTGCTTCAAATATCTGCAGTAGTCAGTTTGCTTGTACAGTGGCTAAAGCTGTTCCCCAGGATGCTGGAGACACAGGCTAGAATCTGTCTTCCGTGTGACCCCTTTGGTTTTGGGAGACGGGGTGTAAGCGCTTGATTTGGGAGGTTCAGGGCTGTGGCACATGGGTGGGAAGAGGTGTCTCCTTGTGCCTCGCAGCTGGCCCGCTGCTCCCCAGCTTTAAAAAGTGCTGTCAGAATTTCTTACCAACTAATTGCAGATAACACATGTTATTGCTTCTTTAAACTACGCTGACCTTAAATTCCCGCTTTGTAATGAATTTAGGAGTTTGTGTTAAACAAAAGATCCTGGCTGTGGGGACCAGATGTCTTATTTAAAAACAAAGTAAAACTACAAGGGTAACGTTGCTCAGTAGTGTGGTACTGCAGGCTTCCTTGTCACTTAGCCTCAGATTTAACTCTGCTTTTTTTTTTCTTTTTTCTTTTTTTCCCCCAGCTTTGGCCTTCTGCCTTTTTGTTTTATTTTTTGAGGATTTTATTAATTTATTGGTCCCAGACTTCTAAGTGATCAGTCCAAGTCCCTCTGCCTTGCAGCATGGCTTAGCTGCTGAAGTGACCGCCCCATTTATGGGAAGCCATTTGAGTAGTTCTGAAAAATTTCCCTTTAAGGCCTTTAACATATGATGGAGGTGAGCAGAAATCGTCTTACTCTAAGTAGAGGATGCCTTAATTCATGTGCTGTTGAGCCAGGCATAATTGTTACTGCCTTGGCCTGTCTCTTGAGTATTGCCCTAAAAGATGGAAGTAATAGGTAGTTTTTCGGTTCCAGCTTTTAGTCCGAGTTCAGCTTTAATCACCCTCTGCCCAGTGTCTCAGAAGTTTAAAAGAATTTTTGAAATACCACGTGGATAATTAACACTGATCCGGGAAAGGAGCCTGCATTCTTCAGTTTGAAAGATACGGTATGTTTAGTAGAAATTGGTGTTAGATTAACTTACTGTAAACATGTTCCTTTTTCTAGATTAGTTATGAGCATGACACAGGATAACTTGTAATGGGATCCTTCATCTTTCTGGGGCCGTATAAGGAACCGTGTGTTTGAAGATGAAGGGCGGTACGCTTGTCATAGTTCGTTTGAGAACCCGATCGTTATAAAATATCCTTGACTTTTTTTTCTGTGAAGAAACGCTCAACAAGTTCATTGTGCATGATGTCCTGTTTGCGTCCCATTTGGTTACAGATTGACCTCTGTGAAAGGGAGACACTCCATACCTGTTGCAGAATTTGAAACGATTCCTTGCTAATTTTTATACTTGAGTTTATTTGTGGTATTGTATCCATAATACACATGTAAATTTGATAAAAATTGATTTGCAATTAGAAGTACAACACTCTTGTTCTACTTTGAGATATTCCAATTTCCAGTATTGAAGCAATAAAATGTACACAAAAGTAGATGTTTCTGTGAAATAAAAACTACCGAGTAAGGTGTGGGATTTGTAGCGAGTTTTCCAGATTTGTTTTATAGACTTAATTCTGAAAAAATACAGATAGCTGTTGCCTCTAGCTGAAATCCACCTTACAGCTAAAGTAATCAGATTTAATGAAGAGAAGCATATAATTTCAGTAGAAGTGTGTCCTTTTCTACTTCTTCTGTCCTCTCCTCCATATTTGTCAGAAGTATACATTAAACCTGAAACTTAGGTACGAATTTTAGCCTGGAAATAGTCTTTCTGCATGGAGAAACTTGTACCTTTTGAGGAACCTGCGGTGTTCTGTCAGCGATCTATAGCAGAAGGCTTTGCAAACCTGCGACTGCAGCTTTCCTTAGTGCAGTTACTGTACAGTTAGCTGCTTTCCTGAAATACTTCTGCATCTTGGGAGGTCAAAAAGCGGACGAGAAGTTGGTGGAGTGGCTTGTTAAAGGGAAAGACGTACTCTGGATTTTAAGGTCCTCCCAAAAATCTTGTCCCACATAAAGTTAAAAAAAAAACCCAAAACACAAAATGATGAGAATTTTGGGAAGGAAACCAGTGTGGCAATTCTCTTTTTTCCCCCTCTGCTTCTGTTTCATTTTAATTTTTGACTGTCCTGTAAATAAGTGGTTTCACTGTTGCCTGTGATACAGAAGAGGTCTGCTGCATCCTAACTGAAGGCATGCTAATGCATCAACATGTGAGCCAGAGACCCTTTATGTAATTTATATGTACCTGTGAGCCAGAAATCCTTTTATTTTATAAACAGACCCTATTTTATAAGAAAACCTTCCATGGAACAAGCTCTTAGGACATTTTGTTAGAAAGGTTCTTGCTCACAAGCTAGGTATTTTTCAAAGCATATTTCAAAGTCAGTGTACTGTGTAAAGTTTCTTGTTTGTTTGTTTGTTCAGGGATTTTTAGGTTGTTTATTTTTCGGTGCTTCAGTGAGCAGCGTAACACAAGTGTTACAATTCGAAAGTTACCCCAAATGAGTACAAGGCAACTCACTCTGGAAAAATTTTGCCTCTAGTTTTAGTAATTTTCATGCTACTTCAGTTTCAACTAAATTATCAAATTAGGCCTGGGTGTATTAATTAGTGTTGAATCCTTTTCCTTCTCCTGCAAAGGCACTCTTAGTAATTCCCTTTTCCCCCCCCCTCTGCCTCTGTCAGTCTCTCCTTTATTTTTCCGCACTTAAGCATCAGCTTCACGTGCAGCTGAACCAGTGCAAAAGTACGGGTGCTAAACCAGAGTCACGGGGTCCTGCCAAGCAAGGTTGCTGCTGTGTTTGGCAGGCTTGGCTTTAGCGGTACTCACTTCTGTTTCCTCCCACTGTCCTTATGTCCTTTCTGGAGCGACCCCACCGCAAGACCTTCTGGCAATGAACAGGATGGGACCCCCGTCAGCCGCAGCGCTGGCTCCGGGTGATTGAGGCGTGGGGTGCAGCGCCCTTGTGAAGCCCTCGCAGGGACTCCTGGCACATGGTCAGGATGCTTGGGCTTTATTCCGGCAGGTATCCTGATGCTCATGCTCTTTTTTCTTCTCTTTGATTCTTAGTTCTGGCTCCTCTTTGTTTTCCTTAGTTAATATTTTAACTATGGGTAGTTTAGACAAGAGAGGTGATATTTTCTTTACACAGTTGAAGGAGGAAACTTTGGTAGGCAAAATGGAAATTGTAAGCAGAAGTCAACAGCGAGAAGAGGAATTGTTTTTTCTGGTCAGTTATTCAGGAACAGAAAAAGGAATTGATTTTGCACAGGCTAAGAAGTAAAAACAGAATTTTGCAGCTACTTCTGTGCTTTCATGTGGTTTTTTTCATAATTTCTGAAAAAAAAAAAGTATTTCACAAATCAGATGTTCATTAAGCGTTCTCTTGGGATTTTGGTAGCACTTACTGTTAGTTGACTTTTTTCCATGACTTAAGTGAAATGAAAAAGAAATCTTTCTCCTAGATCTATCATCAGGGGAAAACACGCACAGCACTTCATAAGTTTCTTCTTCTTTCTCCTTCTTGTAATGTCTCAAGTCTTTTGAAATTTGAAAGTTAAACCCTACTTTTGTTCTCTGCATCATTTGATGCTATCTTCCTGGCTTTAATCCAGCTGTTTTGAAGACTGCACACTGAAGTGGGTGCTCTGTTTTCTGTGAGCACAGATAATTTGTTACCTTTTATACTTGGATGAATTTTTGTGTAAAGACAAAATTGTGCAGTTACAGGAGAGCATTCAGCGTTTTCTGATATTATACATATTAGTGGTCTCCAAATTCTGGTCTCCATTTTCAATAGAGAGGTGTAATATCTGGACACGTGTTTAGCTGAGAAGCAAACTGGTGCTGAATAATATCTCACCATACAGTTTTAAAACATACTGTGTCCAACTTCTGCTTGGCTTTGAAAGCATCATCAACAGTGTGTGTGAACGCAAGGAGGAAGTACTTGATGTAATTTTCTTTGCTCTCGGAAGGTTTTTGGTGCTGTAAGGTATAAGCTTCTTACACCTCCTAGACTAGAAAGTGGTTACGCTGCTGCTTTGCTGTGCTGTACTCAAATTAATTAGCTGTGGTTTGTTGTCCAAGTGAGAAGGCATTTCAAATGAGGACTTTGTAGGTCTCATTTTATTGTTTCCGTTAATCACTTAGGTGATGGACTGGAGAATGCAATGATAAAAACTGCACGTGGTGCCAAGGGCTGGCAAAACTTTTGGAGGCTGAGAATAGTTCCTTTTATGTTGGGTTAATGGTGAAGGAACAAAAATACAACAGGTTGGAAAAATTAAGTTTGCAAAGGGAAAATGTAGTATCGCAGAAAACTTCCTAGTTACTCCAGTGGCTTAAGCAAACATGGTAAAGCCATTCCTCGCTGTCTGCCATCCCTCTCCGTAGGAGGTCATGTCTCTGCGGGACGTACAGTATCGGGGAATTGGATATAAAGCTACTCCTGAATTGCTATTTGTAGGTGACATAAACCAATTCTGAGTTACTTTAATATGCCAGCTTGCAAATCATGGCATTTGAATAACTTTTTCATGCATAACTTGGTTCTGCCTGCTGGGGGAAGGTAACGGGAAAGGCCAGCAGCTCCAGCTGTCCTCCAGACTGGAAAGTCTTTTTTAGGGGCAGCAATTGCTCTGCTCTCCAAAAAGAGTTTGCCTTTATTTATGTCAAGTGCTGATTTACAGTGGGATACTGCTGCAAGCTTTCTTGGATATGGTGGTGTGTACACAAGACACAGGCAGTGATTTTCCACTCTTCTTACGGCTGAGACCTTATTGGTAGTGAACATCATGTCCAGTTTGGAGTGTCACGCTTAAAGATTAGCTGGGGAGATTCCAGTTTAAGCTCAAGAACAATGAGCTGTTTGAAAAATGTGACCCATAAGGACGAGATGAGGTGATTGCGGTTTCTTTACAAAAAGAGAAATCAGTAAAAGGTGGGCAACTATGGTGATACTTTTTCAGTATGTCAAGCATTAACAAAAAAAATGCTTGTGGCCAATTACTCTCCGTGTTCCAGAGAGCAGGATTAATTTCCAGCAAGAAAGTTTAAGATTGTGGTGATTGGCTTGCTTGTTTGGGGTTTTTTTGTGCTGTAAGAATACTTAATGAAAATAGTGGAAGAAGGCTAGCCAGGGAAGTTGTTGCATCTTGGTTGTGGGAGGTTTTGAAGAACAGGTTAGACAAACACCACTTACGGCATAGGTGTATTTATCCAGCTTCAGAGCGGGGCTGGAACGGTAACTTCCCAAGGTGCCCTCAGGTCTTTCCACTTCAATTCTGTGATTATATACATATATATGAGGCAAAACCGGAAACGCAAAGAACTCGGTATGCTTTTGATCTTCTAATCTGCTTTACCTTTTGCATTTTGAGCATCTGTACATCGCAGCATAAAATAGGGGAAGAATTGCTATGGTTACATTCTTCATTTTAATTTTACTGCTTTAGATGTGACAAGACTTGCAGGCTACAGAAGTGAAAGTTGGTGCTAATTCTCTTTTCCTGCTTTTTTCTTTGTAGGTCGCTTGGTTGGTGCCCTGGATGCCGTGTTAGACTCTAACGCACGTGTTGCTCCGTTTCGAATTTTACTCCAAGTTCCAGGCTCACAGGTTTACTCTGCCATTGCATGTGGTGAGTTATTGAACGGATCAGAAGTTTACTGGGCCGTAGCTATTGGTGAGTCACAGACAAAAAACCCCAAACCGATTCTGAGCATGGTCAGTGTCTGCATGTCCAAGAAGCTCAAGGTAACCCCAGCTAGTAGTGTGTGTGTGTGAAAGCTATTGCCTATAGCTTGTTTAACAACCGAATTAACCTCTGGTTAAAATCCCAGATAGGAATTATGAAAAAGTGTTAACTAAGAACATTATGTTTCTATAGAAAGCTTGCTTAGCTGAGGGTGTTTTGCGTTAATTTTCTGTCTCTTGCAAAGTGGTGTGGTTCTGTTCACATGCATATCTTTTCCTACACTAGTAATAGTTCCTTACAGCAAGAAGCTACATAGTCTAGGCTTTCACCAGTCTAGTCTTTCGCTTGCTTACTATGAAATGTCTTTCCTTGGTTATAAGGAAATATAACTGGAACATTTGGAGGATGCTACATGGTTTAGGAGGTAAAGTTGTCAAGGGGGAACGTCTAATTGCCTGGTCTGTTGTCCACTAATCCCTTTTGCAGTGTTTCTGCAACCTCTGAAGGTCGAGCTCATCTTCAGGAAAGTGATATCGATGTGAATTGCAGCAACCTGGCCATGGCACACTAACGGCCATCTGAATACACTTGTTCCATTCATCCTGTTCTTGCTTGGCCAGTCTGCAGGGCTGTTCTCATCCCTTCTTCTCCAGTCTATGAAACCCTAGCATTGAAATTTACAGCAGGTTTTCCTTTGGGAATGGTTCAAAGCTGCGTCAGGGGAGGTTCAGACTTGATATTAGGAAACAGTTTTTTACCGAGAGGGTGGTCAAACACTGGAAGAGGTTTCCTAGGGGGATGGTCGATGCCCCAAACCTGTCAGTGCTTAAGAGGCATTTGGACAATGCCCTTAGTAATATGTTTTACCTTCTGGTCAGCCCTGAAGTGGTCAGGCAGTTGGACTAGATGATCGTTGTAGGTCCCTTCCCACTGGACTATTCTATTCTATTCTATTCTATTCTATTCTATTCTATTCTATTCTATTCTATTCCATTCCATTCCATTCCATTCTTTCGTTTCCTATATGGATGAAGCCATGAAATAGTTAGCTACTGTAAGTTTTGACATGTTGTTGATGGTGTTTGACACAGTAGTCCTTTAAATGGAAGGGGCAATCTCTATATTTGCCCCCTTCCTCTGTACAAGCTCATTCAGCATTTCTTCCTTGGTTCAGCAGAGACCCCTCTGCATGTTCCCCATTAATACTGGGAGTTTTTCCATGTGCCACATGTCTGCGAAGAAGGTTGCGTAAAGTCTATTTGTGCTATTTTTGTTGTGGCTAGGTTTTCTTGGTTTTGCAATTGCTCTGTGCTTTATATCCCTACCCCCCTCCTTTTTATATTTAAATAATGCCATCTCATGGAGAAATTTAAGAGCTTCATGCTGTTATAGTCCTCTCATGAAGCCAGGTAGCTTTCACTGGAAAAGCAAGCTTAGTTTTGCTGTCATGGGCTCCTTGATCATTTGAATCTAAGTAATATTCCTTTCTGGGACTGATCCTTGCCCTAGCCGCACTCTTATTCCCACAGTTTTGGGGTATTTTTGTTTGGGTTTTTTAACATATTAAAGAAACTACAAATCAAAAACTTACCTGCTTGGAATGGTTAAGGATTTTGGGGAGATAAACATATTAGATTAATGTTTTCTAGAATTCTCTTTGGCTCTTCTGAATGGATGCTCAGCCCTGAGAAAATGAAATTTATAGTAACAGAGTGGAAAGCAGAGGGCTCTGTTTTGTATGCCGCGTGGGAAGGACGTACGCGGTTGCCAGAGCTGCACAGAAATGAAGAACCATGGTAGCAGAAGTTGTTTCTGAATAATATCTCTGCTGTGAAACCCTGGTGTGAGTGTCCAGGGGAGAGCTGGCGCTGGCAATAGGAGTCAGAGGTACAGCATCACCCAACCCTTTTCTTAGAAAGCTGGAGGACTTACCCCGTGCAGAAGTGGCCGTTGCTGCTTGCCCAGCTCTGCCCTGTCTGAGCGAGGTGCTTCATGCAAACATGGCATTAAGAATTTTGTTATTGGATTTGGAAGGAGCAGCGAGTCAAATTAAGGTTCCTGCTGTATAGCAAGGACAAGGAGCAGCTCCAGAGCTCCTTCCAGTCTCCTGGTGTAAGTTCATTAGGGATAGCCATCATGTCATTAGGCAGTTAATTAAAATGACATTTTTTAGTTGTATGTTGGCAGTCCTCTGTTCCAGGAGCTGTAGGCTTAAATGATAATATGTGCATGATGATCATATCTGTGTTACAGAATTTTGCGAATCTCCAGGGGCTGCTAGGAAGACTGATCCCTGCCCAGCACAGCTGTTCTGGCAGAGATGTTTTAATCCAGAAGGTTAATCATGTTACACTGGTATAGAAAAAAAAAGCCTATCCTCAGCCATAGTGTAGAGCCACTTAGGACTTCCCTTTCAGAAGGCTTGTGGGCAAAACGGAAACCCAAGTCACAGTTAAGCGAAGTAGCTTTTGGGAGAGGGAGATCAAAAGGGGTTTGTGAGAAGTGGGTTTAAAGAAGAGATTGTGAGGAGTGAGGCTGTGGTTAGACTAAATATACATTTGGCACAGGCACATAAAGAAGGTGGGTAAAAGGTGGAATAAAATGCTGTGCGGAGCATCGGTGCAGGAGGAGGAATAAGGAAGAGATTGGCCTTGCTTGGGTCAAAGCACAGGACAACTTTAAGCCATGAAATGGAAGTTAGTAATAAAGAAGGGACCCGAAAAGCTGAGGAGTTGGCCTGACCAAATGAAAGGGGCAAAGAGATCTTTCAGTATTTGAGCAGAACCCCTGGAGATACCTAAAGGCAGGCAGGAAAGATTGCAATGGTCCCTCTGGGAGATAGCCACTGCCAGCGCCCAGGCTCAGAGCAGTCCGAGCCATGTGGATGCTGCTGTGAAAGGCGTCTTGCTCATGGCTTATTTCACAAGAGGCAGCCCGTGAGCTCTCCCATACAATTGGTATCTTTTAGGTTGCTCAGAAGTAAAAATTCAACTCAGTATTTGCTTTGCGCAGCCATTTCAATACAAAATGACTGTATTTGTGGTGTTCTTAACCATTGATAGAACTTTTCTTTACCTAAAGGGCATTTAAGTGTCTCTTCTTTTGTGATTTTTTTTTTTTATTTAACCTTGATTAATGATATTTATGAAGTTCCATCACAAGACCTTCCTGTCAAGGAAGTTAAAGCTTGGAAAGTTTCCCTGCCAATTGGCATTCTGCATGGAAAACAGAGCAGAGGAAGGTGGAAAATCCTTAGCTAAATTTATCATTTTTTTGTTGTGAGGCAACATGATACATCTCTAATGTACACATAAATCAAATCTTGAGATAATGGGTCTTCTGTTTGAGATTATTTTTATTATTATATTCATCTGTAATTTGTATGTCTCTTACATCCGACGACTTCTCTCCTTTCTTCCACTAGCAAGGCATTAGGAAAGGCAACTTTTGCTACCTTTTCTTTTTTACCTATAACGTTTAATCACTGAACAGTAAGATTTGGAGGGGCCAGATCTTCCCCTGTTTGCCCTGTATGTTGCCTATCTTGCTCTGACTTTTCTGTCATCGTGTGATGCAGCAACAGTTCCGTTTCAAGCAGAAACAGCCAAAGCAAATAGGTGGTGACTGAAATATTTTTTCTGGAGTTAGTGTGACCACATTACATTTAAAACAACAACAGCAAAACCCTCAAATAAATCCTTGGAGAAGGAAGCCTCAAAGATTTGAAAATCTGTATTTGTCAAAGATTTTCTGTTCACTGTATTTCTTCCCCAAAGTGCAGAAATGTGCTCTTGTAGACCTTTTAGGTGTTGCTGAACCAAACTTTTTTTATTTTTAGGTACTTGAATTATTATAGAGAGCTTTTCAAATAGGATGCAGATTATGACCGTGTATATTCCCCTCAAAGGGTGCGCATGTGTGTGGGGGGTGTGTGTGTATGCATGTGCGTACCAAGGGAGGGAGAAAAGAAGATCAGGAACTTTTGGGAACGGGACGTAAATCAAAAGTTTCCAGTGGCCGCTTAAGGAACGTCATGTCAAAATAAGCTGCAGTCTAGCAGCTCAGGATGAAGTTTTGCTGTTTTTTCTGCTTTGACTTTTAATGCAGCGTTTGCTGGCTGAGAGTGTTTGAGAAGATAAAACTAAAAGCACTAAAACTAATTCTCTAAAACAATGAGGTTTTTGTTTTTCTCTAACTATACTGCTACGAATGAGACCTTTTTGACCTGTTTCCTACCGAGAATGTTGAGGTTGAAAGTTCAGTTTCTCATAATGAATTTATGAAATAGTGCGTTTTATTACTTTTTTCTTCCTTTCAATATTATTTTGTAGGATGAGTTTCAATACACTACTTTTTGCTTTTCTAGGTGCCACTGCAGAGGAGATAAACCAGCACTGGGAATGGCTGGAACAAAACTTGCTCCATACTTTGTCTGTGTTTGACAATAAAGAAGATATTGTTAATTTTGTCAAAGGGAAAGTGAAGGTAAGGAAACTGTCTTACTTTCACCCTTCCCTGCCCGATTACACGTGGTTCATTAGAAATAATGTCATGAAGTTGTTGTCATTCGTATTTGGTTTTGTCCATCTAAACTTTATTTATTGGTTTTCTGTGTGGTGCTTGCACCTGACGTGGCCAGCATCTGTGCATCTTACATTTCCTTGGAAACATCTCAAAACCGAAGTATCTAATTTAATCTTTATCCCACTTGTCCCTTTCCAGTTTCACTGTTCTTCTCTTCCCTGTGATGTGCAGCTGAGCTTTCTTCAGCATCTGCTTTCAGTTTCTCCGCCTCTCCAAAACTTTATGTTAAATACCTTCCCTTCCTATATCTCAGCTTTCATCCTTACTGTGTTTCTCCTCCTATCTCTCATGTTTTTCCTACCTTTACCCCGTCAGTTTCTCCTGCCCATTTCTGCCCATATCCATACTCCTGTCCTTCTTGATGGGGCTCAGAGGTGTCAGCAGGTGATAGCCATAGTGCCTGAATCTGCTGGCAGCACACCCATGAGGACGACGACGCAGTCCCCACAGCACAGGGACAGGGGACAAGGCCCTTGTGCAACGTCACCTGCGTTATAAGGGTCCGGCACGGAAACTGCCAGTGGCTTTGCAGGATGCGAGAGTTGTGGCTGGGTGCTTCAGTGAAGCTGCTGGCTGGTCGCAGGGTTGCAGAAATGAGCATCCTTTTGGAAGGCTAAAGAATTTTAAAAGTAAGGCAATTTGGTGGCTGATGACCAGATTTAAAATAGTAACGGCACATGCGGTAAAACTTAGAAAGCCTGGCGCCTTGTGCTCTGCTTCTAGTAAAATACATGCTCCCAAGAGGAGCTTGGTGATGGCTGGTGGGGGTGCGGGTCTGCTGGTGACTACTGTACCTCAGGTCCTGCTGCAAGCTTTTCCTTCCTAAGAGTTTTAGTGAGGTGCTCTTCCCCCCATGCCCCCTTTTTTGGTCTGGAAAATTTGTAGGAAAGTAATGTTTTTTGGTGAATTTCAACCCTGCTGCTGTGATCTCAGTGGGCTCTGAAGTTGGGGAAGAAGGGAGAGGCAAAAGATCACCGTGTAAATCTTGGGTTTTATCCTGCTTTCTTAAAAAATCAACTTCGTATAAATGCACTGAAAGGCTCAAATAAAATTAATCTCTCCTGATAACACTGTGGCAGCCTGTTACTTAGCACAGTACATATTTAAAATTCTTCAGGTTTCATTAATTACTGTTAAGTCCAGGTTTTGGACCCTCACCTCTGCTGTAGACTTTTGGCACATTAGGACTGCTTGGTAATTGCAAACTATACTAGGTGCGGTAACATACAGATTATTTGTCTGAATGGTGCGATACATCCTTAACTCCTTTGTTGTAATACTGCTGTTAAAATTCTCAACACTTAATTATTTTTACATAGAAGTTCTTGAAACCATGTTTTTAATGGTTCCAAGCATGTTACAAGTTACTGGCACATCTCACTGCATTGCCTCTTCATAGGAAAATAGTACTGGTCAGTATACATAATTTTTACTCTGCCTTTGCTCTCTATACACCAAAATAACAGCAATCATAAACCATAGTGAAACTGTAAATATATGGTTCTGCCAGACTCATTGAAAAAATAAACAAATAAAAAAAGCCCCCAGAAGTCTTGAATTGGAAGCATTCAAAATGTATGAGAGATGCAGAAATGTCTCAATTTGTGAAAATTGCAAATCAACTTGAATTTCTTTGTAAGAAAGGGTTGCGTTATTAAAATTTGAATGGGTAGCTTGCAGCAACATGCTCGAGTGTGAATGCCGTAGCTTTATCCTGATATATTATCTCGTTATGGACTCAGGCGCTGATTGCGGAGGAAACGAGCAGCAAGCTCGCCGAGCAGGAAGAAGACCCCGAGAAGTTCCGAGAAGCCCTGGTGAAATTTGAATCCAGATTTAATTTTCCTGAAGCCGAGAAGTTGATCACCTATTATTCCTGTTGCTGTTGGAAAGGAAAAGTCCCTCGGCAAGGCTGGCTTTATTTGAGCATCAATCATCTCTGTTTTTATTCCTTCTTCCTGGGCAAAGAATGTAAGTGTAAACGCGTAAGAAACCTAACGCTGAGGAACGATATAACTATTTTTAAAAGCAAGAATAGCTAGGATTTTTATGAAAAGCTTAGTTTGCCTCTGAAGTTTAGCTTCTGAGTTTTTTGTTGTTCAGCTGAAAGATCCTGTTTAGTTTAGTTTTCACTTCAGCCTTTATGTTTACATTTTAGTATTAATCTGGTAATAAAAATGAGACTATAAGAGTATGCAGACACAGCTGCTATCTGGTTCTTTTTCTTGCCATGGTGAAGCAGCCTTAAAATGTAACAGACCTCCTACAGATTCTGAAATAGAGACTTTTAGTGCCAAAAAGGGTGGGTAAGGACGGGTCCCTCCCACAAACGGGGAAGCACAGTGATCGCTGCTGGACGGCAGGGCAAGGGCTGGTGGGGCCAGGGATGCCGGAGTCCAGCTGCCTGCCTGAAAATAGCCCAGGAAGCATAACAGGGCTGTGCCCTGGAGAACCAGGTGAAAATTCAGAGCTTTTAAGGGAAAACAACAGCAATTTAGGGGTTTCTTTGTGTTTCTGAATGGCAGTGCAGGAACATCATGAGAAGTGTGTCCTGCGGCTTTTAGACCTTCAGACAGTGGCAAATTTGTGCATGACAGTGACCGTTAACAAATGTACATTTTAAAGAAGTGAGTTGTAAGACTTTGGTCGTGGTGTTCCTCTACAGAGAAGGGCCATGTGATCATGAAAAGCCTGTCAGAATAGGTATGAGAAGGTAATAATGAATGTAATAGATATTAGAAGGTAAAAATGAATGTAGCCATTTAAACTCTATCATTTCTCTGTTGAGTAAGATTGTTCATGAACTGATAGCATTTTAAGTCCTGTTTATCCTGCTGCAACTTCAGCGAGGACAGTAACATAAACCGATACTGCTATAAATATAGCAGGAATTGTTGGTTATAACAATTAGGAAAACTTTACCATTTACTGTCTGGATTTAATATTGGAATGGCTAGTCAAATAAAACCGTAGATTTAAAAATGAAGTACATATAATGTAAAAATAAAAAGATGTAATTGGTAATTTCTAAGACTTAAAACATATAGAGACACGCTTAGAGTTAGAGGTCCTTTTTTCTTTATATTATTTCAGGCCAATTATTTTGTCATATCTGCAAAAGGTGGCAGAGTTAGATTTAAAATGCTGGTATAAAACCAAAAGTTGAGTTTTGCTGGGAAGACTGTAATGGAGTTTCTTGGTACATAGGAGATATCTGAGTTCTTGTTTAATCTCCTTGTTTTCTCTTTAGTATCAAATAATATCCTTTGTGAATTATTTCTTCTTGCTACCATTGTAGGCTTTCTCTCATTAAATCTGAGATATCCTGTCTGCCAAAGCACACAAAGCAAAAATGATACTTATTAATGATAGATTATGGGGGAAGGAGGAGGGAGAGAGAAAAATCCTTCATATGGTTCCAAATGTTTTGTTTATGCAACACCACAGAGCCTTAAATGATACTGGAAGTACAACATCACGCTGTATTATTTAAGAAGAAATTGCTTCTCATCTCTTTTAATAATAATTCATTATGAACATGCAAAAAACCCCCAAACAACTCCATGTTTGCAACTTTTCATTTTGACCATGGAAAATACACTGTTCATTCACTGTTACAGTCGGTTGCATTGCCTTTGTGTTCCCATGCATTTGCATGGAAATGTGAAATAAAAACCTGACTTTTCTTTTGGTTAAACAAGACTTCCCTAGCTCGATGGGAACCATTATATGTTGAAATGCTTCCCACGTCCCCGATTCTGATAAAGCAGATTGCTTCTGTTTCACAGCTGGTATTTTGTCGTATTTATGAAATACTTGTATTGCATTGAATAATCCAGATTCACTGTAGTTCTGCTTGTTACTGTTGGAGAAGCTCATGCTGATTATATGTCAAACAAGTCATTTGTTGTCTTTTTTTTCAGGTAGTAATCACAAATTAAATCTGGTTAAATCTGGTCTAGAAAATATTGCTAAGAAATCACATTTATTGCATTCTTCAATATAGCACAGGTTAAAAAACCAATATATGATTTGCTATAAAAATAGGTCCTTATATGTGTTTTAACTCTATAAAAATCCCCCCAAATTGTAGACTGAAATCTCTTTATAGGCAAAGCATTAAGTCTTCTGCTTCTAGCAAGACTGTTCCCTTCCCCTTGTTTTATTTTATGTTGAAATGACCTGGAATGCAATATTGGAACCTGTTTTCAGCTTCTCATAAAATTAACTTACGGCTTATGCGAGCATAAACTCCATGGAACATTTTTTCAAGGACAAGTCCCCTTTTATCTAAGCCTCGAAGTATTTGCAGAATTTCAGAGGCTTAGAACGTCAGATTTCTTGAAAGGACGTGCCAGGGTTTCTTCACCATTTTTAATTAAACTTGTGTTTTCCTACAACTTTGAAGGCTTTGTACCTTTCATCAGAAGTTTGGGCTCCTTACAGCCTGCTGTGCTCTTTCTATAACCAACACTGTAGAGCCTATGTGATTCCCACCTGTGTGAACAACAGTGGTATTGCTACAGCGCTATTTAAACTTTCTTCCCTTGACTGTGCCCATACAGATGATTTTATGACCATTCGCAACAGTTTGTGCGTGTTGACGCAGCTGTGCTTTATTTAAGTAAGAAAAAATGTAATCTGCAAATAATCTTGACAGCTGTGGTTCATGTAGTACAGAGAACTTGCTGAGGGTAGCTCCTTAGACAGTTAATGATCATGGATAAGTGTCATATATATATGACAATGTTTGTTATTACTGCCTTTTTATTGCTTTATTGGCATCAGGAGACCAGCTAGGGATGTTAGGGGGTGCAGTCTTGATGTTATTGGCACAGAGAACCCTGGGAAGCTTCCAACAGTTGTTAAGTAGAAATTTAATCTATTTTAAAGTCCTTTCCAGCCTAATTTCTACCCAGAGATTCGTATGAAAGAGGCAAGTAACATCCTGCAGTGGTTATATAAAATAAGCTGATTCTGTTTACCATTTGTATTTATTTGATTCAGCGGTGTTTTAAGTATAGAGAACAGTGTCCTATACTTTTTCTTTTCTATAAACAAGTCCAACGACAGCTAACGTTTAGGGCAAGATTTGCCTGCTTTTTAAGTAAAAAGTAACCAAAATGGGAAGATCGCAATGCCTAGGCAGCTTTTTTTTCTGAATGCCCTGTTTATAGTAACACTTAAACTTTATAAAAATGTCCATGTGCAAAACCTTCCTTTTGTATGGGAATTAGCTTTATTTTAAAAGTTCGAGTACTGTGCATGCAATTGGGCTTCCACCTGCCTGCAGTTTTATTTCTGGGAGATTACAAAGCCTTTCCCTGTTTTCTTCCTACTCTTGAAATGAACCGTTTCTTCTGGTAGTAATGAAGCAGGCTGCAGAAATGATTTGTAAAGGAGTTAGGAGCACTTCTGTACTTCTGCAAAGGCAGAACTCCCCAGTCCAGCACTTCTTATGAAAATAGGTACAATTCTGAGGGATAGATTCTGAAAAAGACAGTCTTTTGGAGTTCGGGAGAATGAATGTAGAGTAATAACAGGTATTTCAGCTTTTCCTTGGTCTTCGTCTGTAAAAATGGGTCTCTCTCCTCTTCGGTTGTTTGCATTTCATTCTGAATTGGCTTATTTCCCAAATCTGAAAAATGTAAGCAGAGTTTCCAACCCACTTTTGCTTTTTTCTCCGATGGCAGTGAAACTTATCATTCCTTGGGTTGAGGTCCAGAAGCTGGAAAGAACCTCCAACGTCTTCATGGCCGACACGGTCCGCGTCACCACTCCAAATAAAGAGCGTGACTTCTCCACGTTCCTCAATATTGCCGAGGCTTTCAGGATCATGGAGCAACTGGCAGATGTGACACTCCGAAGGCTACTGGATAATGAGATCTTTGAACTGGATCCAGGCTTACAGGATCCTACTCAGATTACCAAGAGGTAAAAAGCTAAATTGTTCTCCCTTGTGTGAGCAGAGGTTCAGTGATGGGCTTCATGGTTTGCTTTGTTAGCTGGGTAAGATTTCAAAGGTTTACTTGATTGGGCAAAAAAAGAGATTTTATGATGCACTACGGTGTATCAAATAGGTGCATTTTAACTTGTGTGCAAGATAACTTTTTTCCATTTTATAGTCTCCCCTTAAACATCACTGTGGTTTTTTGGTCATTTGTTTTAAAAGTACCATTCCCTGTAGAAGGGTGGGTTGCAGCAAGGGATATTTTCCATCTTCCCTAAAGAACAACATCATTTTGTTTATAATTTTGGCAATGTGTAGACTTTCCCAGTGCCGTCAGTTCTGTAGAATTATTGCTTTTGGTCATATCTGAAACATGGAATTTCCCACTAGTGTGATTGCCATAGCCGACTTAGCAAGCAGTTATAGGACTTAAAAAATCCACAGGCAGTTGCAACAGATTAATATGCTATTGTCGGCTCTACCCCATGCTTCCCCGAGATGCATCTCTGCATTCCTCTCCCACTACAGAAATGCATTGGGTTCTCAGGGAGAAGACTGATAACTATTTCTCTGCCAGTAGCACAATAGACCACTCTCTGTTTTATTTGCTGCTGTGGGAAAGAGTAACTGCCCAGGGGAATTCTAGGTGGGCAGGATGGAATAGCCCAAACTGGAATTTGCCTGGGGCGTCAGGGTTAAGGTGCTGGTTTAAAATACTTATTTTCTGAATGGGGTGTGAGCGGAGCTCGTATCCCCTCCTGAATCATACCCTCTCCTGCTCTTCCTTCCTCTCCCTCTGCCAGAGGTATGAAGGGAATGACCCAGGTGTTCCTTCCTGGCTAAAACATAAGCAATGTGTGGTATCCTTTCCCAAAAATAGACATGTGTCCAGTAGCTGTTTTATTGTTTCTGAGGGGCATTTTTGCAGTGGTGTTGGGTATACATTTCAGCTAAACACTTCTGCAAAGTTTCATAATGGAGTTTAAAACAATAAAACGCACTTTCTCTGCGATTTCATATGTACAGACGATAAGGAAAATCACTGACGCCAAGATTTCATCCCTGATATCATCAAGGAATTCATTTGAGGTGATACAGTGATGAGCAGCCACGAACATCTTTGCAGGCTTTTTTTCCATGGCCAGGGTTCCTTTAAACACAAGAGCGACTATTGTTTTTACAATGTATGTGTAACTGGATGTTGTTAACATTGTAGGCTTTTGGCCCAAGAAATGTAGGATATGTACTTTGACTAATGTAGGATATGGCTTTGAGTGATAGGTTGTATCTAAGCCCCCTTCCATGCTTTACCATTCCACCTTCCGTCTGCTTTTGGACTGAAAAGTTAGATGCATGAAGCAAGGAAAGTAAACCCACAGGAGATGTAACGAAAAAGCGGGGGGAGGTATTTTCAGCATCTACTGATTTTTAACTCATCATTGTCACTTCCCAAAAGAGTCTTTGAATCAGGGCTATTGACTGAATAGAAAACTACAAATAAACTAAAATTACAGTTGCAAACAAAAAGATAAGCTTAGTAATACGCTGTAATAAGGAGGTTCTCAGGGTATCAACCTGTAAGTACCTCGTGGCATTTTTGAAAAGTAGCATGTCTATTAGCAAACAAGCAACAGAAACCATCCCATGCATTTATTCAAACAGGTTTTTTCCTTTTCTTCCCTCCAACTTAAAAAAAAAAAGGAGGGGGGGCAGAGAAGAAAGAAGAATAAAAATATATTTACTGGAGAGTTCCTGGGCAAATTGTTCTCTCACCTGTGCTGATGTTGATGTGCTGTAACTTGAGATGGCAGAAAGGAAAACATGGAAACATGGAAGACGCCAAAATCCCATTTCCTCTGCATGAATTAGATAGTGGTTGGATAAGCTGCTGTTTCTGGTGCCCTTTGTCACACTTCAGCAACCACTTTGATGTAACGTGATTAAGCAAGACTGTGGTTTGAATAGTGGATAAACTGGTTTTTAATGCTAACATGTTTTGGGGGGGGGTTGAACTTTTTTGGTGTGTGAAGTTTTTGTTGCTGCTTTTTTTCCTGAAGCCATTGTAGTACTACAAGAACAACTCTTTTTCACTTGACATTTTTTCCCTAAAAATTATCTTTGTTAATTCTTGTGCATGATTTGGAAGCAAATAGTAATGTATCAAAATGAAAGCAACAATCCACACATCAACTATTCCAGCTGTGTCAAATTAATGAAGTGGACGTAGATTTCTTTTGTTTGTTAGGCTTTCTTTTGAAGGAAGCTCATCTCAATATCTTTATTTTTTATTTTTTTATTTTTTAAAAATGCATTTTTAATGTCATCATGTTCTACATTCTGAAAACCAGAAACCTTTGCTGCTGTTCCTGAGGGTCTTGGGGTCATCCTGCTGAGCAGTGCGGGGTCAGGACTCAGAGAGGCTGTGGGATTAGGCCCACAGTCTGTGACACAAATCATATCATGGCCAGAGCCAAACAAGTTAATATACAAGTTTATGTGCTGCTTAATGAGAGGATAAGGCTTGGAACAATGGATTACAAAGGGATTAATGGCAATTAAGTTCATTGCCATAAAAAGCAAAGTAAAGCTGAGGTGTTTGATAACTACAAATGCCATTTCTTCCAGATATATTTATGTGGTATAGGTTTCTTGTACTTCTTATTTCCATCTCTTTCAGGATGCAAGAATATCCATTGCATTCCTCAAATGTAGCGAGGAAGTTGACCAGAGAACACATGATTTAAAAGCTTTAGTGCTGGTGTCAGTAATATTTCAAAAGTATGATACGTTTCTCCAGGCTCTAACCACCTCGGTTTCTTTTCTTCATGTCTAACTGTGAATTGCCAATGAGGATGGCTTTGCTTCATATGAAGGCAAAGAAGGTTTTTAACGCTGATCTAAGCTGAATGGAAACTGTTTGAAGTATCTTGAATCGTAAATGTCACTTCAGTCCGCATTAATTCCTTCAGAAAGGGAATCCGAGAAAGCCGTAAACCTTGAGCAACAAGGAGGATGTGACTGGAAAGAACCTCCTTTTATTGCATCTGCCCAGCAAAAGGCAGGGTTTGGATTATCTCTGTGTGTCACTCATGACAGATGATTGCCTAACCTGTTTTTAAGGATTTCCAGTAATGGAAATATCAGGATCCATACTGGTACTTCACTGTCCTGTCATTGAAAAGTCTTTCTGAAGTCTAACTTGAATCTTTCATGCTGCTTTTTGAGTCTGTTATTTCTTGTTCTACCCAGTACTATTGAAGAGATCAGATGTTCTGTCTTTAGAGCAACCATTTGTGTATTTGGAGGTTGGTATGCATCTACTTCCTCTTTTCTTCTTTAAACTGCACTGCCGTAGTTCAGCCAGGTTTTTCTTATCGGTCCTGATTTTAGCCCTTCTGGTCACTCTTCTCTGGACATTCGTCGCTTATCCCATGCGGCTGCAGGCGTGGGGTGGTGGGATTGCCCCTGATGCCTTGCCAGTGCTGACCAGGGCAGGAGCAGCATGACCATCTCTGCAGCAACTCTGGGACTGCCATGCTGCATCTTGGTGGCCGTGCACTTCTGCAGCCCAGCGCGGTGCTCCACTTCCACCTGTGAGCGCGAGGCTGTTGGCTCATGTTCAACTTGTGATCCCATGTAACCCCTAGGTCTTTTCTTTTTGCTGAATGGCTGCCAGTGGAGCTGATCTCCATGCTGAATTTGTGCAGCTTATGATGTACAGCTGAAAATACTTGTAATGCTTTTTTTTCCACACCATCCCTTAAGTTTATCAATATCAATCTGAATCTGATCCTGTTCTTCTGCTCATTAGCTTCTACCAGCCTCACATCGTGTGCAAGTTTAATAACAACAATCTCTTGATCCATCGTGCAGATGGCTGATGAAGACGTTGAACAGAACCTAGTCCATGACAGACCCCCAAGGAGGTCCTCTCGATACAGCCTTCCAATTTACCAAGGAGCCTTTGAGGGCTACTTTTTGGGGTACTCTTTTTCAGCTGGCTTGGTACAACAGCTTTTCACTTCAATCCAGTTTTATTAGTTCCCATGTGAGGAAATACCAAGACTTTCATAAAGTCTGGCTAACGTATCCGTTGCATCTCCTCCACCTACAAGTCCAGTGTTCCTGCTCCATGAGGGAGTTATGTTGGGTTTACATTTGTCCCGACAAGTCCATATTGGCTCTTCTCAGATAACTTCTCCTGGCCTGCTCACGAGAAGCCTTTCTTGCCACGTGAATTTAACAGTCCTTCCAATAAACAAGATGTGTATCATTGGATGTGTTATTTCCAAAACCTGTAACTTTCTGGAGTCTGAATAGTCAGAAGAGTCTAGTAATTGGTCTCTAAAAGCAAGAGGTCAACCAGCCTGTTTAGATTTTAGATAGGCAGCAAGTGACTCAGCAGAGCTAAAATCTTGCCAAGTTGACTTCTGTTAGATTTAAGTAGAGAAAAACATTTGACAGTGAGGACATAATTTTAAGTGTCCTGATACTTTTAGGCATTTTGTTAGTCTTGTGTGTTATTTCCTTTGATTTAAAACTCTTGGAAGGTAACGTAGGGGTCACACACAAGGAGTTATCGCAGTTCAGACTTGCCGTTCGCTTTGAAGTGCTGGGGTTGGAGGCAGTCCAGGATCCCGTAATGTGCAAGTCGGGAACCGCGCTTGGGAAGAACTGCTGAGTTTTCTGAAAAGTAGGGAACAAGGCAATTGCATCTTCTTGCCTTTTATTCTTCTGATGCACGTGTAAACACTCGATAAACATTGTTTTTACATAACGATAGTGTTCCTTCTTAGGTACAGCTCAATACGCTGCATTTGCTTAAAAAACAAACCACCATGGAAATTGTTAAGCTAGAGAAGAAAATTTCAAACAGATTGGGCTGCAGGTAGAAAGGTTGTGTTTCTGTTTAGCATTGGAGCTACTGTGAAACTCAAAATGGAAGCTGTGGGACCTGGGCTGGTTGCTGCATCTTTAACATGTTTAAACAATTGCCTGTCTTGTTTTAGGAGCTAATTTCATTTGTGGGTTTTTTTTGAAGAGTTATAGGGTTTGGTTTTTTTTAGCCAGCTCTAATTTTGTTTGGCTCTATTTACGAAGGGAAGCAATTGCTTTAAGCCCTAGAATTTGCCTGCCTAACAGGAAATATTTTCATGGTGTGCCACTTTCTAATAAAGCCTCTTATTTGAGCCCACAGCGGTAGGTGCTGACAGCATTTCATCCCTGTGCTACCATTTTTCTTTCCAGGATACCTCCCGCCAGCAGGCTGGCCCCTGTTTCGGCACTTGTCTCCGGGGCAGCTCTGGCTGTGGTGTGGTCTCTGCGGTGGCCCTGCGTGACCCTGTGTCGTGAGTCATGGGGGACAGGCAGTTCCAGGGATGTTGGGGTTGGCAGCCTTCCCCCGCTACGGGGTGAGGGGGCTGGACGCAGTGCTTGGTAAATTAACTTAATTTCAGATACAGGAAATGTCATTCTTCAGCTTAAAAACCTGTGGCTTCTTGTCTGAAAGGCCCTGCACCTGGAGCCCTCAGCCCCAAGAGATGCAGCAAAATCCTGAAAGCTCAGAAACTGCAGATTTTGGATCATTAAAAACAGTAATCTCTTAAATAACAGACAATCTCTGCCTCAACAGAGGTCCCACTCTTCTGTATAATGCCTCTTTTCACATAAAGGTATAAAAATTTTCACAACTGAGTAGATCCAGGGAGGGTCTTACCTTCTCAGCACAATAGCAGGAGAGCACAGCTCTACCCGACCTGACTGCAGATGCTATCAGCAGCATTCATCTGTGCTGTGCAGAAATGGAAAATATTTTAGTGGTGAGTTAACTAGGAGGCATATCCTGATCCAGCTTTGTCACAATAGCAGATCGCTGTGGGCACTTATCAGAGTTGCTCTCACTGTGGGATTTTAACTCGGGAGCAAACTTTTTGTCTTCCTTCACAAAGAGGGTTTCTCTTTGTTCTTTGTGAAAAAACAGGAGACGATTTGTCTGTTTTCCTTGGATAATCTTATTAAGGAAGATAATGCTTGAGAAGGAAACAGCAGCTGAACACTGGTCGAGCGCATTCTGTCTTTTCTGTTGGTCGCGGATACAGAGCCACCCTTCTCAGGTCTCAGTTTGTTCTCTATTGTCTTCCTCCCTGTTTCACATGGCTTTAGCTTAAACTGAAATAAAAAACCCCAAACAATTGATTTACTTACTGAAGCAGAGGCTTCATCTGTCTGAACTTATTTTTAAACATCAGGGCTGGGGTAGGGGGAAGGTGTCTGCAGAAGAGGAGGGTGAAGGAAGGAGCGGAGAGGGGATTTACAGCACCAAGGTACCACTCCCTGTTATGCTTCAGCCCACGCTTCAAATTCTTTCAGTGGAACAAAGTCAAGCTTTTTTTTTCTTTTCCCCCCCCTAAGGTGAATCATGTTTGGAAAAATTTACTTGTAGTAAAGAAAATGATAGAATTTAAGCCGTCATGTTTCTGTAGCTGCTGTTGGTAAGCTAATAGCCGTGGCCTGTTTATAATGTAATTGCATAGCTCTCTAAATTACTGCAGACTTCTTCATTAAAAAAGGAGGAGAAAAAAAAAATCCCCAAAGCCAAGTCTGTATAACCATAGCTCAGGAATGAAAGCTTCATTTATTTAAACAACTTCTCTCCACATAAACGTGGATGGGTGACTGGAAGGAAGCCAAATTCAAACTGAATGTAGCTGGTGCTGTTATTCCCAACCAAGTCTGTAAGCGACCTGAAACTGTTCTGCATTTTGCAACTGTTCTAAGGGCTCTCAGAGGCTGATACCTCTGCAAGTTAAGGGTGCGATGACGTAAATGCCACCATTGTTAACTCTTCTAATACTGACCGCCTCGGAAGTACTCATCAAGCAAATGCATTTCTTTTGGGTGCAGGTGCAAATCCCTGGGGTGATGTTGGTAATGCTACTGGGAAGGGGAACAAGGAGCATCATAAAGCTAATCTCCGTTGCTCAACGTATGTTCGTCAGATGAAAGATTTAGTTATCTCCTGGGCATTGAAACCTGTAACTCTTTGAGGCTGGAAAGTGGTACAGCAGCCATAGAAAATGCATGGTTAAATAATAATTAAAAAACCCCTCAGCAAACCAGCTGATTTAAATTAGTGTCCTTTCCTTTCCTAGTCACCACAGTAGTTGCTTTTGATCTTATTGTTAAACAAGCAAGTGTTGATAATGATTCTTTTTTGTATTTCAAAGTTGGTCTTTTATCGATCTGTTCGCGTAGGCAGTGAAAATTGCTGTGCACGGTGCTTTTATTCTGTATCCTTCCCTCTTGGTGAAGCTAACAAGAAAACGAACCTTGTGCTGGATGTCCTGGCTTTCGGGGTCTTGTGATTCGCTCTTACTGCTTTCTCTTAAGGGATCTTGAAGCCAGAGCGCAGAATGAATTCTTTCGGGCCTTCTTCAGATTGCCCAGGAAGGAGAAGCTGCATGAAGTTGTAGACTGTTCTCTCTGGACGCCGTTTAGTCGCTGTCACACAGCGGGAAGGATGTATACTTCAGACAGTTATATCTGTTTTGCCAGCAAAGAAAATGGCTGCTGCAATGTTATCATCCCACTTAGAGAGGTAGAGTTGTTTGTTTGTTTCATTTCGGGTCTCTATCTGCCTTTTTCTGCCATAAGCATCCACTGTCACTTGACATCTGCAAACTGTCATTTGATGAAAAAGAGTAGGATGTTTGTGTGTATCATGCTTACAGGATTGTTGCAAAGCTTGGTCTGGGACTCATTAGGACATGAGTTCCTAAAAATCTGGGTGACTCAACCTGATACTCAAAGTGAAGTATGGACAGCTAATGCAGCAGGACAGAGCACTGCAAAACCAGAGTCTGGTCGGTCCAAGCCTTGGACAGTCCCACAGCCTGTCCCACAAATGCATACGTCCAGCTTGATGTTGATGGAGACTTCAGCTTGGACCCATTCTAGCAATATAAAAGCATCCTTGCCTGGGATCAACACTTAGAAGTGCTGAAGTTCTCCCTCCATAGACAAACTCTAGCCAACCTGTGAATGCTTGGGAAACCTGTAGGGCAGAGAGAAAAAGGGGATGTTCTGGAGGCAGTGACGAGCTGCCACATTTCCATGAAATCAGAGACTTATTTAAATGGAATGGAGGCCGCATGGGAAGGTGGTGGGAGTAGAAGAGGAGAAGGAAGCTGTCAGCAAACACCTGCCCGATCTGCTGTGCATACAAGGCTGTTACCATCTTTTAATTAAAGCTTTCCTTTCATCCTTGACTAATAACAGAGTAACATTGAAATATCCTAACTGTAGCAACTTATCTTCCACTGTTACAGAAATAGAAAACAATAGGAGAACAGTGTTATATAGTGTTAATCAGAAAGAACAAAACAACTGTTTTCCCCTGTCCTCAGGAGTGTGAAAGTAAATTTCCTCCTCCATCCCCCAGAATTTGATCACGGTGATCCTTTTCTAAATCTTGTTTTAATCATCTCTCCTCTTTCTTTCTTTCCTCTCAGTCCACTCTCCAGAAGTGGGCCTTAAAGTCATTTAAAAAAAGGAAAAAAAGCAGCTGGGATACTTTTTGGTGCCTGCTTTGAGCTTCTAAAGAGACCATAAACTTCAGGTGGTAGGATGTGTCTGATCAAGGAAAGCCAATACGAATAACTGTGTTTAAAGCATGTGTGTAAATGCTGTGTTTGTACATTTTAGTCCATGTAGAATATTTGGAGATGTTTCTGTGGATGTGGTGCATAATGTGTTTTCTATAATGTTTCTGGAAAAGGTCATCAGTATAGAGAAGATGGAGGACACAAGCCTTCTCCCTAATCCCATCATTGTTAGCATAAGGAGCAAGATGGCCTTTCAGTTCATTGAGCTGAAGGACCGGGATACTTTGGTGGAGAACCTGCTCCAGAGGCTAAAAGAAGTGAACTCCAGCAACCCAGTGCACTGTAACAACTTGCAAAATAAGAACCAGGTACTGAACTTCTGGGGTTTTGGGGATTATTAGTTCAATGTGTTTATCCATTGGTCTGTTGTCCTGCCTTCTGCAGGGGGTTGATCTTGAGCCAGTGCTGTCTGATGCCTTCTTTAATGACCTGCCTGATGGGATGGAGCGCACCCGCAGCATGGTTGTGATTGACACACTGGGGGGAGCAATGAATATGCGGGGGGACAGGGCTGCCCTTCACAGAGACCTCAACGATCTGGCGGAATGGGCTGATAGAGACCTCGTGAAGTTCAACAAAAGCTAATGTGAAGCCTGGCAGAGCAACCCCATACAACAGGAAGGTCTGGGGGCTGGCTGGCTGGAGAGCAGCCATGTGGAAAAGGCAGGGGAGTTATGGTGGACAACAGGTTGAGCTTATAAATCAGCAGTGTGCTCTTACAGTGAAGAGGGCCAACAGCATATGGGGTTGTACTAGCAGGAGTGTAACCAGCAGGTCAAGGGATGTTACTATTCCCTTTTATTCAGTGCTTCTGCAGCTGACCAGGAGTACTGTGTCCAGTTTTGACTCTACCCCACCACACAAGAAAAGCATTGACAAATTGGAGTAAGTCTAGTGGAGGGCCACAAGATGGTCAGGGGCTGGAGCACATGCTCTATGAGGAGAGGTTGAGGGCAGGGCTTGTTCAGCCTGTCTTCCACTAGCTAATGGGGAGTTACAGAGAAGATGGAGCCAGACTCTTCTTGGAGGCGCCAGCTAAAAGATGAGCGGCAACAGTCATAAGTTGCAGCAAGGGAAAATCTGAATAGAAAAAAAGAGAAAGATCTCCCCTCAAGGGTGGGCAGAGCTGGAGCAGGCTGCCCAGAGAGGCTGTGGACTCCCCTTCCTTGGAGCTACTCAACTCAACTGGACACAGCCCCCAGCAACCTGGTCTGAGGAGCCCTGCTTTGAGCAGGGGATTGAAAAAGATGGTTCCCTCCAACCTAAATTGTTCTCTGATGCTGTTTTTCAAATCCTAACCAAAGTAGAAGATTGTTTGGTAGCTTGTCATCAAGGACACTTAGAATTTACTAACAACTTCTGTTTTAAAGTAACAATCCTTTTTCTGACATACAAATGAATGATAATTTGAATGAAGTCTTGAGTAAGGCCTTTCCTCCTGAAAGGCATGAAATGTTTTGATGCAAAAGGCAAAGGCTAACCCAGCTCTGTGTCCTGAAGACAGTTGAGGATGTAGTTCTTAGCCTCTTCTCGGTCATTACCGCTTTGATTCTGTGTTGCAGAACAGTCCTGCCTTTGGATCCACATGCGTGCTCAGGGGCGGTGAGCCCGCGTGTTTGGGAACAGAGGCTTCACAAAGCAAGGAGAGAAGCGAATGTGGAAAGGAGAGCAGTTATTTGCTCAATGCAGAAGCACTAAGGTCGGACTTTCATCAGTCAGGAACAGCAGGCCTTGATTTTGGAAAGGTATGTAAAATTTGGGGGAAGTTGTAAGAGGTTTTTTTCTATAAAAAAAAGCTGGGGTGTCAGTCAAACAGATACTCATTTTTAGTAAAATGAACTCTGTGTTGGCTGGAGAAGTTAGATATGGGATAACAGCTTTTCTATTTGCTTGGTGTTTTTTCTTCTCCCTCCCCCCCATTTCTTTCTGGTCAATATTTATAATCTTTCTCCCTGTCTGATCAGTTCTGCTTTCCCTGTGTGTCGTGAATTCCATATGCAAAATGGGGAAGGTTGTTGTCCTTGGAGCAGACTTTCCATATCCATTAGTAATGGAAACACCTTGCGTAATTCCTAATATGTAGAATGTTTCTGTTTACCAGTTCTCCCATGCACATGATTTGTTCTTTTCAAATATATCTTCTTGTTCCCAGTCTAGGGAGCAAATCAAGGAGAGTCTGTGGGATGACCATTTTGTAGAATACGGCAGAACCGTGTGCATGTTTCGCACAGAGAAGATCAGAAAACTTGTTGCAATGGGAATCCCTGAATCCTTAAGAGGCAAACTCTGGCTGCTTTTCTCAGGTGAGCACTCTTAGAAATGTTGGCTGTAGCATCATCTGATTCTGACCATGGCAAAACATTTTAGGCAAGAAATCTCCCAAGGGCAATTAAACGTTGTTTACATGGAGCTTATGATAGTGCTTACAGAAGAGAGATGATCAGCTACTGAACTAGTAAGTGCAAGGAAGTAGCTAGGTAGATCTGTAAAAATTTTATCTCTGGATAATATGACATGATGTGCAGAAGAATTGAAATAACATCTGCTTCATCTGTGTAATTTAAAATTAACGTCATGGTTTCATAAAATAATGTTTGTCTTCAAGCAACAATTAGATTGTAGCATAAATATTGATTTAACCCTAGACAAATCAAATTATTGCAAAATAATGACATCTTGAAGTCAGCAGTCCTGCTCCTGCTTCTTGTTGAATGTTGGCAGGGGTAATAGAAACTGGAGATGGAAAAAACAACTCGTTTAATCCACAGATCTGGAAGAGCCAGAATGTGCTTACAATATGATCTCAGTTTTAGTCCTTAATCCAGTATATGACATGTTCAAACATTTGTAAAAAGTATTCCTTCACGTGGAGTTTTTCCTCCTTGGAGGGTGTGAACAGTGCTGAGTACATTTCTCCCAGTAATACTTTCTGCTGCGGAAGTTTTCTGCTTGATGTCAATATTAAGGTGTTTTGAATGATGTTGCGTCATATAAGTTTTGCTAATAATGATTTTGTTTTCAAGACAGGTATTCTGCTAGGACTTTATTTCTTTTAGGACTGGAGATTTCATTAAATTCGTGGACCTTGGGGAAAACCATCTTGCTTACAGCCTTTCGAGCAGTAATACCCACAACACTAAGTTTAGTGTCATCCTAATCCACTTGCATCTTCCTCTTTCTCCCTCCCTGCTGCCTTCAGATGCTGTGACGGATCTCGCCTCGCATCCTGGTTACTACGTACATTTGGTGGAGGCATCCATGGGCAAGTGCTGTATGGCGACGGAGGAGATCGAGCGTGACCTCCATCGCTCGCTGCCTGAGCACCCCGCCTTCCAGAGCGAGACGGGGATAGCCGCCCTGAGAAGGGTGCTCACAGCGTACGCGCACAGGAACCCCAAAATAGGATACTGTCAGGTGAAAAAAGCCCCAGCGGGGTAACGCTGGGTTTTTTCCTCTTTCTGCTCTCTTAGCTTTATCATTCTCTTGGGAGTATTTTTAATGGTGGTTTTGATAAATAATGTCTTATACATATGTACTTATACATAACTTTAGGTATTAAATGTCATTTACTCTGGAAAACTAGTGCATAGGCTGGTGCCCTGGCTTAACAGAAGTCTTCCCTCAGCACTTTGCAAGTTGCTTTTAGAGTTAAAGAAGGAAAAAAAATGTTTCTGATGCTTCTGTTCGAAAGTGCGTTTCTTACCCAGTATTTGGAGACAGTGCGAAGTAAACTGGCCTGCACAGATGAGATTCACATAGAGCACTGGGAGAGAGGTTTAAGGGACTAAAGTTCTGCTCCTTTCTTCCAAAACTGATGACAAATTATGAAGTACTTTACCCAGCTGGCCAGCTAAGATAATAACTTTACCTTCCATGCAGCTCCCTGAATTCTGATTCTCATCAGACTGTTTCCAGCTCCCTTATCTTCTTTTGAAATACAAATACAGGCAGGAGGGGAAAGCAGCCCCAAAACATCTTGCACTATCAGTTACCTACTTTGCATCTGGGCAAATCCAGTACTGTGCTTTTCTCCGTTGTTTCCTATTGCTCTTAAGAAAAGCAGTTTGAAAAACTTGTTATGCCTTTGGGTTGCAATTATGTATTCGCTGTCTATTACCTTTCTCTTGCTGGTTTTTTTTTAGTTGTTTACATTATGTTAGGCTAGTTTTCTTTCTTTAAAAATACTCACAATTTAGCTTTTGTCAGTAGGATTTGCTGTCACTAACAAGTCCCATTTTCTTCTTTGCCCTTGTAAGTCTATGAATATTTTGACCTCTGTGTTGCTGTTGTATGCCAAAGAGGAAGAAGCCTTTTGGCTGCTGGTTGCTGTGTGTGAGCGAATGCTGCCGGATTACTTCAATCACCGAGTGATAGGTGAGCTCCTGTCTCTCTTCTTGCTAACTGGGAAGGGGCAGCCGAATGGCACTGAGGTGAGTAAAATGCTCAGGGTCTTCTGAGGTCCAGACCCCACGGGTGAGGTGGTCCGTTGACTTGTGTGGTGTGCAGGGACAGCAGCGGTGGCTGCTCAGGTTCCAGCTAGGGTTGTTTTTGGTTCGAAGGGTTTGAACTGCAGGAACCATAAATATATGCTCAACTTCACAGTTTGTCTTTTTCTTCCTGTTGGTCAGAAGGCGGCGGCACCTTTGCCTGTTAGGTAAAAATAAAAGGGCTTACGTGTCTTGGGTAGCAGTGTTCAGTACTAGACACTCGAGCTGTTTAAGTTGAACCTAGGAAGGATCTGCTAGGGTAGCTATTTCTGATCTGATGTGTCTGCATTGCCTGGCTGCTGAAGTAATACAGGCTTGCATCTAAACTGGCTCTTGGTAATGAGGGCTGATACAACACCCTCTGAATGTGAGATGCTGCATTAAGAAATAAGCCTAGTCCCTCTGCAGTGCGTGTCTTGTACTGCATGTGCTATGTCTCCTGTTCTTTGCAATGCAACTGTTTTTAAGACTGGTGTGCAAATGCCTGCATAATGCACAGAAAAGAGGGGCTGAGCAGCTTGACACAGTAATTGCAGGTATGCATACAAGAAAAAGTATTTGTTCTTTGTGGTCACTTTACTTCCTCCTCTTACAGAAATGTTTGGTAGCTTTCCCCTCTTTAATGCTAACCTTACTCTTTAGTTACAGTGTTTGCCATTACACCATCACCATAGCAAAGGGAGGGATCAGGGTCACTTGTGAGGAGGTGGGGATAGGAGGAAATCACTAGCGGTAGTGGTTCTGGGAGCTAGAAATGGTGTGGGCACTCATGTACTGATTGGGGAGCAGGAGGAGATGTCTGAGAAGATTTCTAATCTTTTGCTTGGAGGATGGGATTGTCATACCTCCCTCCTGACACTGTGCTGCTGCAGTTATTGTCTTGTCACTGAACTGGCAGGTAAGGTAAGTTAAAGCAGAGTTATTCCAAAGTTAGCTGGATGCTTAGGATGTTTTGTGGTGCTTTGAATGCTATTGGTAGTTTCAGCTAGTTGATTGGGCACTGTAACTGTCCCACTTGTCAGAACTTTGGTTCTTGTCTCCAAACATGACTTTAAACTGCCATGTCAATGACTTACTCCCACGTTTGTCTGTCTCCTTCCTTGATTAAAAGAGAAATACAGCTTTATCTGTCCTTGTGCATTTCTAGATATCATCAGCCTAGGGCCTGCCTTGAGTTACTGATGATTTTGGTGCTTGCTGGGTTATTGCCCGTAAGTAGCATTCTTCACACCCCAATAAACTTGAATGGTCCCATGTGGACAACCATATCACTGCTCTAAGTTCTACTTAATTTGGGGTTTTTATCTTGCCCATCACTTGCCATGGCTACAGCCTACACTGTTTGAGTGCTTATAGTCTTGGTTGTCCTGTCTCTCCGTTTTCCTGCCCTCTGTACCTAAAGGAAAGGGCGAGTAGTGCCATGACTCTAAAAGAGGTACTGCCGTGGATCACTGCAGTGCAAAGAGCCAGGGGCTTCAGCTCAGAAGTTGCCCTGCTCCCCCTAGTCGAATGGCAGCAGTGTAGTTTTGCAGCATGGTTGCTTCACTGAGCAGTTACTTCTGCAGCTTTGATTTACCCTAGACCTTAGCATGGCCAAATCGGTGCTACTGATCTTCTCCACCCTGCTCCTCCCCTGGTTCCTGTTGCTTGAGTTAGTGTTCTTGGCTTCACATTTCAGTTGGCCTTCTTTTTTGATTTGCAACCAGCTCTTGTCTAAACTTTGTATTGTTTCTTCCTGTATAACACTTCCAAGACCCAACTTTTCCTCTTTGTCCGCACTGCCAACACTGTTGTCCAAAGTTTGATCTCTCTATAACTTTGGTGATCTCTGACCTTGGTACCCGTCACTGTGCTTTTCCTCTTCAGTGTCAGCCAGTAATCTCTGCAGTAAAAACAGCTACTGAATTAATGACCTTGGTTATAACAGGCCTTCTTAGCTCCATCTTCTCTTGGGCCTTTTCTTTATGACATTCAAAATCTTTTATGTATTTATTTCTTTATAATTTTTGCTTTCAAAACTTAGGCAATTCAGTCCTACTCAACCTTTTTATTTTTATCACATGACCATCTCCCTCCTTCAGCTTTGCCAGCTATGACCGCTCTGTCTTTTAAGAAGCCTTTTCATCATTTCACTGCTTGCCAATGGGAAAAGCCTGCAGGCAGGGCTGGCCCATTACCTCCTACTTGAGGAACTCCCTCTGTTCTTCTCCCTTCTGCAATGCATAGAGAAAATTATAAGCAGATAGCTGGAAGATAAAAACAAGTTGTACTTGGGTCAAGAGTGGTGGCAAGGGTCATGCACATCCTATTCTCAGGTTAGTGTGACTTTTCCATCCTCTCCATAAAACAGCAGGCCGTCTCACCCCACTTCATCTGTTAGACTGTCATCGTCTTGCTATTGCAATTCTTGAAACAGTGAAAAACCTCACTTTATTTCTCTGATTTGCCTTTTCAGTCTTGGAGATGTCATTTAGTTTGCATCTTGGGCCATCATTTTTTAAATGGCTACCCTGGTATTCTCCTACCTCATTACGGTTCCATGCTATAATAAATTAGAGATCCAGTTGCTCAGATATCATGGTTTCTGGGAGCCTAATGAAAACGTGGGCATAAAAGTAACTTTGAATACACCTGCTTGACTTTTGTCTACAGTGTCAACACTTAAGTATAATACGATTTTCTGCAAAAGGTGTGGGTAGCATTGCACATTCCTTTTAAACCTCTGCTTTTGCCAGTCTCTCCCATGCTGCCTCTGAGCCTGGAATGATCTTTTTATACGTGTCTGCCTATCTGTCTCTGGCTTCCTGCAAATACCCCTAAAACCTGTTCTTTTTTTTTTTTTGTCTATGTTAACTATGGCTATTAAATCTTTTGTATTAAGCTTGTTAAAAAACAAACAGACAAACAAAAACCTGCCCTCTGTTGAGTAACCCCAGTCAGTTTTCTCCTCTGTTTTCTTTACTCATCTTATTTATGATCACCTGACGTGAGAAGGTTATCTCTTCAAAGCAAAGCAGCATGCTTGATGTGTTTCTGAAAAGCTCTTTGCATGTCCCTGGGCACTTATTTTTGATTTGTGGTGTTGTAATGTTTGTTCAGCCACCAGCAGAAACTCTCTGTGGCTTGATGTGAAAAGTTCTGAAGACAGAGAAATGTCATATCTGGTTTTTTATGATTTGGATGCAAAGCCAAAAGATGCTGGCTCTCTGCCATGAATTGTCCAGGTTATATTCTGCTTTTGGACAACAGAAGTTTTGAGTGCTAAGGTTATATACGTCTCAGGAATTTCATAGCAATTAAAGTTGTCTCCTAATATTAGCAGAATATGGACCATGAGAAAGAAATGAAACAACTTGAAAGACAAAACAATTGAAAAGCTAACTGCATTTTCTATTCAGGAACATTTTTAACTTCTAGCGTCTTTGGTTAAAGCTCCTGATGTGGCAGATCTGGTTTGTAGACATGGGCCACTTCAATGATACGAAACTATATTGATTCTACAATAGCTGCTGACAAAGCAGGACTGAGCTAGTAGCTAAAACAGAAGGAACAGAGCCCAGATCTGCTCCTTTTGGAAAGACTGGTTGGGACAGTTAGGAAAGCTTATCTGGGCATTGCAGGAATCTTCTGTTCTTTAAAAAAAAAAAATACATATATATATGCATGCAAGTATATATTTATATCTGCGCATATATTTATGTGTAAATATTTCTCTTCCTGCTTAGTGGGTGTAGCCATATCTGGATTTCCATCTTATATTTTCTCACTTAGAATGAAAGCTCTACTGCCCGCTTGCTTGAGTACATACACTGGAGCGGAATGTGTACTGTCTTATTTTCATTGCATAGATCCCAAGTCAAACAGTAAAATGCTTTAAGATTGCTTTTGCTAGCACTTTATTATTATGTGCTCTTTTAGCTGAAAACAATGGCTGCTGCTATTACTATTTTATTGCACTCTAAAGGTCCTTAGCAGAATCAACACGGTCTTTTTGCAGAGAGTTGTACAGTAAGGATTACAGACATGAGGGTTGGGGCTGAGATCACAGCAGGAGGATAATAGATTTTTTCATTGTAGGTGCATGCATATCTTGTCAGTTTAAATTTTAAGAAAGTCTTGCAGTTGATAGTTGACAGCGATCATTAGCTTTAAAGAATATTTTTTCCTGTGTCAGTCCTGGCTAATACTGTTTCTTTATGACTTGCAGGTGCCCAGGTAGACCAGTCGGTGTTCGAAGAGCTTATAAAAGAGCAACTTCCAGAGCTGGCTGAACATATGAAGGATCTGACAACCTTAGCTTCCATCTCTCTTTCGTGGTTCCTTACCCTTTTCCTTAGCATCATGCCCCTGGAAAGTGCTGTGAATGTTGTGGACTGCTTCTTCTATGATGGGATCAAAGCTATTTTCCAGCTGGGCTTGGCCATACTGGAAGCCAACGCCGTGGATCTGTGTAACAGCAAGGACGATGGGCAGGCCCTGATGATCCTGAGCAGGTATGGCAATGCAGGAGCGCTCCTTCCATCACGGACTGTTCTGCTGTAAAACAAAGGCATTTGGGTGCTGTTGTGATATCGACAGCGCTCTGTAGGTGCTGGCGGGACCCTCCGTGTTACCTTGCTGCTGCTGCTTTCACAGTGTCTGCCTTAAACAATGGGCTTTGTACATCGGACAAGTAGATGTCCTGTGAAATTTCCTGGCAGCGCCGAGACATGCATCGACTGCGTCAACGTGCAATATTTACTGCTGCTCTTTGTGCCTTCCCTAGAGTGACGGGCTTCCTGCTCCAGACTTCAAGGAGACAGAAGTTTTCTTCCTTGGGCAGCATTTAGTCCTTTGGCTGGCTTGCCATTCCTCGGATGAGTAATCATGAAGGCATTTTTAAAAAACCTAGCAGCCCAAAACCCAATTTATTTCTAAGTCTGAGCCATAAGACTTGTTTGCTGATTTATATTGAGAAGAGCACAGTGCAGAGTAATGTGTTGCTTATATTTCTTCCCTTCAGGTTTTTAGAGCATGTCAAAAATGAGGAAAGCCCTCTGCCACCTATTGGTAATCACCATGCGTTCTTCAGCGACGAACAGGAAGCCTCTCCAGTCACTGAAATAGCTAACCTGATTCATGACTCCTATGAGGTAAAATACAGCTCCATGTCTACTGGTCAGTTAAGTTACAATTTTTAAAAAGAAAAAGGTTAAATTTGACATGGATGTTTTGAAAGTTAATACGTATCTTTACAGATTCCTTGAATAAGTGCTCGAATGCACAATGCTAGGTGTAGTATAAATACCTACACTGACAGATCAGTTAGAGCCTGGGTATGCTTTTTCTTCAAGGACTCACAATACTTTAAAAGTTGTCTTTCCAGTACATGAGAAATACAAATATAATAAAATACTCTAAAAATAATAAACTTCTGTTCCTCCCCTGTAGAAATTTGGAGACCACTCTGTGGCGCAGATAGAGCACATGCGCTACAAACACCGAATCCGAGTCCTGCAAAGCCACGAAGACACAACCAAGCAAAATGTGGTGAGTAGGGTATTGTTTTGACTGAGGTAGCTTAACATCTCCTCTCTGGAGGCAGATGGCTTTCATTTTTTAAAAGGCACCACCAGATCTTGAAAAAAGGAAGAATCATTACTGACTCTGGAAAAAGCTCCTTTCCTGGGATGCTGATGGGTTTGGTTTTTCTTTTGCAGCCACGTGCATTATTTTCTAGGGTGGCTTTAATGTTAAGAACAACTGCAGGACCGTCCAGCCCAGCGCCTTGTCTCTGACATCTAGGCAGATGCCCGGGAAAGAGCGTAAGAAGAGAGCGAGTGCGATGTGATGCTTCCCCGGCCTCCTGTGACCTGTAGCGTAGGGACTTCCTGTCTTTGTTTCTAATAGCCCTTGAGGGATTTCTCTTTCCACGGATCTGTCCAACTGGTGAACCTAAAGAAGGGGGAGAAATTGCAAAGATTTTTCAATACTGCGGTTTTCAGCTGTACCACATAAATACAGTCCCTGTGGGGCTCGTGGGCCTGCCTGTGTCAGTGATGACAGGAGAAAAGATTGTCACTAACGCAATTTTCTTTCTTTTTAAGCTCCGAGTTGTCATCCCAGATGTTTCGATTCTTCCTGAAGATTTAGAGGAATTGTATGACTTGTTCAAGGTTGGTCTCCCTGAAAAGTAGGGGATGCACCTGTTTGAGGCTTCTAGGCACAACTTCCAGCAGTGTCGCCTTGGACCTCGTGTCCTCTGCCTGAGCAGTACTATTCGGATGGGATCTTGTCATTTTATCCTTTCTCTGGTTGCCCAGTTGTTAAAGAGGAATAGTAATGTACTGATCCTTCAAAGGAGAATTGCTTCAGAGTTTCCTAACTTGCTGCTTGGAAATGGCCCATGAGAAATTAGGTTCTGGTAGCTTTCACATGCAGAATAAATTAAATAATACGTAGCTCTGCTCACTGGGAGCTCCAGTACTTTTAAGTCCTGCTCTCTTAATGCTCTTTAGAGGCAGACTCTGTTTTCCATGGGGGAAAAAGTCCCCACAAACTTGTGTCCTTGCTATTTGTTCCCAATTTTCTACTAGTTTTAATTTTTTTTTTAGAACTAAAAGCAGTTTCTGCTTCAGTTCCTTTCTGTCAAGCTGATGTTTGAAAGAACTATTATAAAAGTTATTTGGAGACGGGGACATCTAAGCTTATACAACAATACTTGATTTAGAGGTCCAAGCGTGTAATTAGTGTCCTTAATGGACCATTTCTTTTGTGTGTTGTTCATAGCCATAAATACTAGGTATTGAGAATACGGCTGTGGTATGTTCTTAGTGTTACATAGCTTTGTGGCTAAGAGCAGCTGTATCCTTCCTCCATTAGTGGTTGTAAGATGATGCTGCTGGGGCTTGTTCTTCAGTGCTTCCCTCCTGCTCCTTGCTGCTCTGTTTTTGAGCTTTGACTGGCTTGCACTCCTCCCCTTTCCTCATTTCGTTTCTTGGTGGTGGTTCCTTTTTCCTTAGCTCCTTTGCTCCCTTGGGACAGCTCATTTTGTTAGGACTCTTTGTTTTGCACCAGTCTGTCCGTAAGGGCACACCAATTAATAGGTACGGTATCCAAACGGAGAGGTCTGAGAGAGAGTAAATGAGCAGGTCAAGCCTGTATAACACTTACCCTGAATTTTCTCCAATGCTCTGTCCCTTTGGATGGTTAGAGACATCCTGGGCCAGATGTGGCTAATAGAGTTTCAGTAGCCTGCAGTCAATTTCTGCCAAGAATCTGTCCAGGCTCCCTTCCAGTTTATTAATTATCCATTGGAAATCATGAGAGCACTTGGCTGCTCTAATTAAAGGTTCACACTTTGCTTTTTCTGACAGGAATGGTCTTGGTATCGTTATAACACCTAATGCAAAGAGAATTTTGAGCATTTCCAGCGTACTTTGCTGTGAATGCCTTTTTCTGCTGGTTGCACTCTCTCTGATACCACACACCGCGATCCCCCCTTCCTGCCTCTGATTTCTTCTAGAGGGAACATTTAATAAGGTGTTACTGGGACATGACAAGTCCGGTCATCGAACGACACGACCCCAGCAGACCGTATGCAGAGCAGTACCGCATCGATGCCCAGCAGTTCGCTAACCTGTACAGGCTGGTCTCGCCCTGGACCTGCGGGGAGCACACCGACGTCCTCGCCCAAAGGACCTTCCAGCTCCTGGATGAGAACATGGACCGGCTGATTGAATTCAAGGGGCTTGCCAGCTGCTTAGGTATCGGCTCCCCTGAGGGGTGGAAGGTGGGCAGAGGTGGGGGGTGGCATGTGGGTGAGACACGGATGTTAAAATGCCATACAACTGGCAGGGGAGGATGCGGGCAGATGGTTTTCTTGGGCTTGTAATTAGCCTAACCAGTGACCTTTACTGATTTTTTGTGTTCAAATCACCTGAAGTCCAATTAGACTTAAAAGACAGACTAAGGACATGATTGACTATTGTATTAAAATATTTGATTTCTCGGACAATAGTAATTTTGTTGAAAATATTTGATGAATTAAAATTATACTTGGGTCTGTGTGGAAGGCTAGGGAATCCTCTCTACCCGATTGTTGCTCGCAGTATACCTTTGAAATCTCAGTATACCTCTTTGTAACTGCTTCTTGAAGACTTAATCTTACACAACCGACTGCTGCATGCCTTATGTGTTGACAGTAAGCAGAACAAAAAACAATCTGGCCAGCAGGGACTGAGAGCTGTGCTACAGTTGGTCTTGAGGCCACCAGCTGTTCTAATGAGATGAGGCTGCCCGTCCCAAAATTGGGCTGAAGAAAGTGCCACATCTCAACTGTTGCCTGACTCCACGTGAAACAAATCAATCAACATCCAAAGCTTCAGTAAAAGATCAGTAAATCAGTATTGTTGCCACTTAAGCTTTCTAGAAATTTTTTTATGTGAACCAAGCCAACCTGTATTTATTGTTACATGATTTTGATTCTTAGAGGGATACAACTTTAAAAATTAAAAAGTTCTTCACAGTATTTCAGTGCATTTGAAAGTTTCTACTGGTCATTGAAAATATGAATTATATTACATGTGAAGTAGTTACCTCTTTTGGGCTTACACTACAGAACAGCAGAAAGGGCTGAAGGGGAGAAATATTAAGAACATGATGGCTCCAGAGGGAGTTTCCTGTCTCTCCCCTCTCACAGTCCTGTTCATCTGTGGCAGCAAACAGCCTTTGCTAGATTCCCTGCCATTCTCCATGATATTTTTAAACGATGCTGAAGCTCCATAGGGTTAGGTGCTCCCAGTCTATTTTACAAGAACAAAGACCAAACCAGATGGCTCTCACCTGCTGTTCCTCATTGACAGGCACCACTTAAAATATTTCAGTGTAATATACTGGCCATATGTTTTCATGTATTGTCCATGCAAACAATTACCTTTTGTGCACAGAGATGCCTGATTTATTTTAAACTGTGGAAGTAAATGCTCTGGTCCACTTCCTTCTTGCTCTTTTTTTTTCTCTTGCAGATGTTATGTATAATGGAGAAATGAATGAAAAGATAAAGTTACTATATAAGCTGCATATCCCACCTGGTAAGAAATTTAAAAGGGAGCGAATACCTCCGTTTGCCTCAAAACTCTTGCTTAAAGCTTTTGGGAAATGGCTGCTTAATGAAGAACTCTATCTTGCTTCCTTCAGCTGGGAGCGTATAGGATTTGCATTTGTAGTTATGCTCAATGCATTTTAAAATTTACTCCAGTCAAAACCTTTTTGGGTGGTATTTATAGATACGCAATGTCAAGGCTTACATCTGCTGCATTCAGAGATCTTTTGCAGCCAATTACATGGTTACTTCTAGACAAAATATTGAACTGGAATAACATTTCTGGTACTCCATGTACAGTAGAAATCTCCTTATCACATCTTGATCCAGTTCTGATTAGGTGACAAAATTCTATGGTAGTTTCTCTGTGCAAAGTTTTTAACTAAATGTGCCATTCTTGGCAAACTTCCAACTCTATCACTACAGCACCAGTCTTACTTACATTAACATAATTTTACAGTATGATTTAATGAAGTACTGTTTGAAAACATCTTTGCCCAATTAGCTTGCTTTCTTCAAATATGTAAATTTTAAAAGCATAAATAACCATTAAGCAGCATTGGAAGGATTAATCATTACATTTTTCACTTTTTTTGGCTAGCTCTCACAGAAAATGAACGAGACAGCCAGTCGCCGTTAAAGAATCCCTTGCTGTCAACTTCAAGACCACTAGTCATTGGAAAAGCAAATGGTATGTCCAAAATGGTTCTCTAATGCGTGTGCATATGAGATGACCAACTCCATTATCTCCACTCTCTGGGTTTTATTTTGAAATATCAATTTACTCCAGCAACTAATTCTCCTTTTTGCATCTGCTCCAAAAAAGGTGATGCAGTAGATTACCAAAAGCAGTTGAAGCAGATGCTGAAGGATCTAGCCAAAGAAAAGGATACTAAAACTGAAAAAGAATTGCCAAAAATGAGCCAGGTATGTATACTAGGGGCTACAGTCTGTTTTTAAAGAAGTGAAGAGTACTCAAAAATGAAATTACTGAATACAGCAGTTCAGCTCTTGCTGAGAAAGTGTAACTTACTTAAGCCGAAGCTTAGATTCAGTCTTTTAGATATCAAGGACTGGACCACTTTGATCCAGGGAGCAGGCATCATGTTTAAAAACTCTCAACCACCTTTCTAGCAGCTCCCTCGCCTCAGACTGCCTGGTGAATAGAAAGAATTTCAGACTTACCCTCACCTGCAGTGTAACAGGCTGGAAACAGGCTCATTCAGGCTGGAAAAAGCCCTCCTGCCAAGCCCAGAGAATTCCTGAGAATGCATATTGCTGTTCTGTCTTCCCTGACTTCTTCTCCAACAAACCGGTAACTTCTTTCTTAGTCCATCACCAACTGGGACTTGCCCCATCATAGCCAAACGCTGACTAGAACTGCATTAAGACCGACAGCTCTCATCATCTTACCATCTCCTCCCTAATGCCAGTAGAGCTTTGTATATGTTGTTGGCATGAGGAAATATACTGGAGGGAAAAGGGTCCTGTATTAGTAAAACAAATGTACGGACATGCAAAGAAAGATGGGACTACACCCAGAATCCCTTCTGTGCTGGCATTGCGAAATAAAGTTTTAAATTGTTGGCATGTACCTAATCTTTCAGCTCAGCAGGGCCACATAATCTCTCATAAAGGCATCACTTGATGGAACTTCTGAGGTCCCTACCACCCTGAATTATCCATCCTATGACTCTATGAAACTCAAGGGCTCACAAATTTTGTAACAGGATATGGAAATGTCCTCTCATAGCCTGATAATCATCTGTGAATGGCGAGTGAGGGAAGGAAGGAGAGAAAGGGGGTGGACAGGGAAGATTTCTGCATTATTAGAAGAGTGAGCTAGGGAAAGATGGAGAAACAGCAGAAGGGAAGTTGCTTGCAAGCCTGTGGATGGCTACTTTGGTTGCAATTTGTTCTAACAGCCACCCATTTTCCACCAGTAACGGATTGTATCCCTGGCATTGTATCTCACTTGCCCTGTGGTCATCTGGGAGGTCCTGATCTCCTTCATCAAGGCAGCGAAATACTTTTCTGCTCTGTTCTGTTTTTTCCTAGCATCAGTGGGGGTTGAAATCCCTTTGCTAACATTTTTTAAAATGCAGGCAGAAGTTAGTTATAAATGATCAAGTCTGTATACAGCATTCTGCCTTCCTTTGCAGTACTGTGTCCTCACCTGGCTCCTACAGTCACCCATAGCACAGCTGTTCAGTAGTTTGATTTTGGTTTTTCATCCTTTGCAGAGGGAATTCATTCAGTTCTGCAAAACCTTGTATAGCATGTTTCATGAAGATCCAGAGGAGAATGATTTGTATCAAGCCATTGCCACTGTGACCACACTGTTACTTCAGATCGGAGAAGTAGGACAAAGAGGCATCAGCCTGGGGAGCGGATCAGATGAGTTCACCGAGGACTTACAGCCCGAGGCCTCTGCTTCAGACCAGGATGCTGTTTTTACTGACACTGTGAAGACCCCTCACAAAGACTCTCAACATTCACCTGTGACTGAAGGGGACTGGACTGTCTCTTTTGAGCATATTTTAGCATCCCTCTTGACTGAACAGTCATTAGTTAACTTCTTTGAAAAACCCTTAGAACTGAAGCCAAAACTTGAGAATGCAAAGCTAAACCAATATAGTCTCAAAACAAATGGAATGAGCTGCCAGTCACGGGGAGAACATACAAAACTAAACACACAGTAGTAGCAAATCTGTCAAAAATGAAATGCACTGAATTTATGCCAAAGCACATACTGTAAAAGGCTTTCAGTTAGCAGTGGACTTTTGATAAATAATTTGTTGGTCTGTGGTTTTCAGTTTAAGAGCTTTAAAAGCTAAAGGGTATGTAGGTTTGTTTTGTGCCATTGATTTATTAATTATGTTCTTGTTTTGAATGTAAAAGGAAACATCTGTCTACAGCGTGAAGACACTGAAGCCCTCTTCCGCACAGGGAGAGCAGAGGCTGGCTCCAGTTGTCCCCCTTTTTTTTTTTTTTTTTTAAAAACAGGGGAAAACATTTCTCAGCTACTGTCTGCAGTTTGTTTGGGTTGCCTTTTTTTGCACTAATACTGAAAACTGTTTCAATGCTGGTAATTGAAACCATTTTAATATATTTGACTGTATTCCAATTTGTATGTCTTGCTGAAATGTTAAGTGTACATGGACTGTGCTTCTGATGTTGGTCTGTGAGAACATGCACTTTTCAATAAACCCTTTTTGTACTAGACTTGCATTAACAGTGTTTATTGATTCATGGAAGGAAAGCGCCTTTAGTCCCTACTTCATCAAAAAAATTCCCTGAGCTAGCACACTCACAATTAATTCACTGGTCAGAACCCCATGCTTCCGTGTAGTGCAGACTTGCTTGGGAGAAGCCTACTGATTCTGCCTAGGAGACCAGCGGGAGACCAAATAAATACAGGGACCTTACTTTATCCACAAGAGATTACATATATGATGTATTGATCTAACAGTTTTGGCAGTTGGGGTTTTTTTTTTTTTTTTGGGGGTGGGTGTTGTTTGTTTTGTTTTTTTAAAACAAACTTGGCCTTAACTTAAAATACCTGTGTAGTGGCTCTTTATTCCCACAGGAACAAAACAAGAACACTAGGACTTTGCCACCCACATAGGAACATTCACATCTCCTCCTTATTCCATTTACATCCAACGGAAGTCTACAGTATCTTTAATTAAGAAAATTACACCATTGATGTACAAGCCCAAAGAAAGCAAGATACTTTAAGAGTTTGTCACCTGTTCAACTCAGTGCTTCACAGATGAGAGCTTGAAGAGACTGGACAATTAAAAAGAAAAAAAAAACAACTTAGGAGTAAACTTTCTTTTTATCCTTTTATTGTAATGAAAATCAGTTTAATTTTCATCCACATTGACTGTCTGTAGACCTGCAAAACAAAAAATTGTATCACCACCTATTACTAGGACAATTCCCTCTATGTATATGCAATATATGTATATTCACAAGAAAGTGCACCTACAGTTTCAAAGCTAGTTTGCTCATCTACTTCTGAAAGAACGAACTATATAGGCAAGTATTTCACCAAATGTTAAAACAAAAACTTGATGGTGAATCAGTTCTGCAAATAAGGTACTTCTCAGATGACAAGCAGAAAAGGCTTAACCTGCTTGAGCTTTTGACACCAGAGGATGTACAGAAACCTTAAACGACCGTAACAACTATGGCCAGTGTTTTTTATTCTCTCAAAATTTACAGGATTATTTCACTAAATTCTCTATTTGCTTTTTAATGCTATTCAGGCAAGCTAGCAGCCCTGTTCTCTATAGCAGAGCTAGTTTAAGCCAGCAGTTTGACCCCTTCAGCACGCTTTTCATCTGAATTTTGCATTGCAGGAGGAGCTGTGCCACTTCTTTGGTACTTGTTCAGAAAAACATGGCGTGGAGGAAGAGAGACAGCATGCAACCTTACCTTTGAACGTTGTGACTGGTACGTAGGTAACCAGTGTGTATAGCTTGTTTGGTGAATCTTCGTCCTCATTGCGCTTTCTGGACAAACGCACACGGATACGGTAAGGAACATTCCTAAAATGAAGATGACAGATTAATTTTCAGTAAAATATGTACTGAAACCTGTTAATTCATAGAGAAGTTCTCTGCTCCATGGTTACTACTCCCACCCCAAATTCTTAAGCTTTGCCTATTTGTGCAGACATGATGAGTCAATTCTGTTTCTATCTCAGCATCATAACAAGACTGAAATCCTGTACCTTAGAGATTATACTGTTTGCCTTTGACAAACTTTGTTTTGTTAAAGTGAGCAGGTAAGATTTAAGTGAGCCTTGAATAAGATAAATCCATAATCCAGTGGGAGCATAAAGTCAGAATTGCACCATCAGTCCACTACTGATCCAGGAAATACACTATGAACAAGATCATGAAGCACAGCGTGACTTTGGCCTGTTCAGGACACTTGGGAGTCCCTTGGGAGGCAGTCCTGAAGGGCAAAGGGGTCCAGGAAGGCTGGGCACTCTTCAAGAGAGAAGTCTTAAAGGCGCAGGCACAGGCAGTCCCCACGTGCCATAAGACGAACCGATGGGGAAGATGACCANGAATTGCACCATCAGTCCACTACTGATCCAGGAAATACACTATGAACAAGATCATGAAGCACAGCGTGACTTTGGCCTGTTCAGGACACTTGGGAGTCCCTTGGGAGGCAGTCCTGAAGGGCAAAGGGGTCCAGGAAGGCTGGGCACTCTTCAAGAGAGAAGTCTTAAAGGCGCAGGCACAGGCAGTCCCCACGTGCCATAAGACGAACCG
>WAAD01019560.1:291786-398917 GCA_013389945.1 Fregata magnificens
GGAGCGGGGAGGTGGGCGGGCGGGGCCCTGCGGCCGCTTGCCCCTGGGGGGCTGCAGACCCCGGAGGGGGCGGCCCCGGCCGCTGGTCGGTCGTTGAGTTGCTTCTGGCACAGGCTGGAGCCGAAGCCCTGGGGCAGGGTTCGCAAGCGGAGCGAGGGGCTGGCCGTCCCTCAGGTAGCTGCCTACCTACTCGCCCCCTCTTTGGGAATCTTCCTTGTAGGTGGTACGTTGTGTGGGGAGCTCGGCTTGGGGGTGGTTGTGCTTCTAGCGAGCGGGTTGCCCTGTTGAGATCTGCAGCTCCTCTTCCTGAGACAGAAACTGGGTATTCCTGCGTGGGGCCGTGGTCTGCAGCAACCGCCCTGCCTGGCCGCCTGCCCAGGAAAATGACCCGAGCTGAGGGATGATGTTGGAACAAGGCAGATCTCGGCTATGAGGAACTAGAACAGCCCTGCTCGATGAAGAGGACTGGCATTGTGTTGCGCGTGCAACGGGGGAACAAGTGCAGTAATCCAAAAGCAGAACAAGTGTACGGGGAAGAAATGAGACAGGGCATGGAAAACTAGGTGTCGACGTAAATCTCTTCTTGCAAGTGCTCTGTATCTTTCCAAACAATATAATAAGCCAGTTTATTGGAAGGCAGCCCCACCCTGTTTACAGCTTCTCCCTGTTAACAACTTAGAGTACTGCTGGTTTTAGAAAGATAAGTTTGCTCCAAGGCTGAGCTTGGTTTGGACATACCCACTGGCAACTAGGAGAGATGCAGGCGTATCATAACTATCCCTGAGAGTAAAACAAATGGTCAAAGGAATTTTCTCTTCCTGTGACTTCCATCATAGTAGTTGAGATCCATCAAGTGCTGCTTCCACAGGCATTTCCTCTGAGGTCCTCACGTTCCTTCATTACCTCTTTCCTGCATTAACTTTTTGGCCTACAAACAGACAAATTTCCCCTCCTGTTTCTCAGAATAAGCCCTCACAGGAGTGGGTGGCATTTAGGAAGTTAGCCTCTATCTTAGGTGACTGGCCTTCGCTAAGGTTTGTCTATAGTGAATGGAAAGAGAGAGGTTCCTTCAGACATCGAGTGAAAAGCACCTTAGGGTTTAGCTCTTTAATCTTCATCTGGTAGGGTCACTCATTCTTCACTGAATGCAAGAATTTTAAAGAGATGAGCAGGCTAACTCAGACTGGTACCTAAAGTCAGCAGTAAAAACACTTTCTGTGAGACCAGATCTGATCTCCAAACACTTTTTAGAGACCAGATACTTGATTCCGGCATCTTCCTTCAATGAAGTAAAACAAAGGGATTGTATGGACTGAAACACACGTGCACCAATCAGTCCTACCAGCAAGTCTTGCTGTGGAAGCAGGAGGGTCATTTTGCCAGTGGGTCTTCTCCCGGAGATTTTTAGCTTTTTTAGAAGGTTTTTCAGAACTCAGGGTAAATGAACCTTTTGTATTTGTCTGAAAGTTTACTTTTAGCCTTTCCAGCTCCCAGCCCAATTATCTCCGTTGTTCTTCCATGGCACAGAAACCAGAGCTGAACATGTGGTGACGTGTGCTGAACCTGGTGACATGATCCCTGGGACTAAAGGGTGGGAAGGGCAGCATCGTCTGCACTCTCTTGAAGCCAACGCTGGCTTGGGCAGCTGCAAGCTGCCCCGAGGGCCATCCCCTTTCAATCTTGCTGCGGTGAATGAAAACATTACTATGCTCAGTTATCCACCTCATTCTGTGTTGGAGGGTGCTGCTTCTGCAGCAGAGTCAGCAGAGGGAAAGCAGACCTGTACCTTGGCTGCTCCATCCTGTAGTCAATTTGAATTTAACGTGAAAAAGAGCCTGCACAAGGATGCCAAAATGGAAACTAGACTGTCTGCAGTGTGGGCATAGTAGCAATTCCTGCAGAGATGTATCACAAAACTCAGGACAGCGATGTCTTAAAACACTGAAGCTGGACATGGGTCAAAGCCCTGGTGTGTGCTAGATCAAACCATTCTTTAAACCATCTGTTTTGTCCTAATCTAAAACTGGTTGGTTGGAAGTACAGAGCTGCCTGAGGTCTTCTAAAGGAGCTTAAAATGAGCTGTCTTGGCTAGCAGCTAATATAACTTCCTGAGCTATCATTCTCATCTATGCCATGACAACGATACCCTAGGATAATACTTGGTTTTGCTAACTGGGTGCCAAACACCTTGCCAGGCTACGGCTAATATTAACAATCTCAAGTGAATTACATAGTTGAACAGCCACAGGAAAATGTGTGCAAGTCCTGCAATAAAGCCTTTTGGCTATTTTATTTTATTCTACAAATAAAGACAATTGTCGATCATAAATGGAAAAAAATAATAGTTTGAGTTGTATATAGCATGAAACAGTAGTTCCCTTCACAAAAACATTTCTAATTCATTAGTTTATTACAAAATATCCACTCACAAAAAAGCACAAGCACAATCTTTATACTTGTGAAATGAGTTGATATTTCATATACAAAATAATTTCCACATAATTCCGTATAATTTTATTTTATATAGAAATAGGTCATTATTACAACAGCTGTACAATACACTACTTTTTATTTAATAATTACATAAAATCTTTCTTAGAAACATATCAACAGAAAACATACAAAAAAAGCGAAAAGTGCATTTCTTCCCCCCTCCAAAGGAAAATTCAATCCTAAATGTTATAATGAAAGAGATATGTAATAGTCTGCAGCATCCCAAGTCAGTGGGCCAAAACACAGTGCATATTTCTCAGAGACTTGCAGTTGGGTGAGTTGTTTAGGTTGAAGAAGGATCCATGCTGTACTGTTGGAGAGTTGCATGATTGTGCTTACAATGTGAGTTCTCCTTTGCAATCACAATTCATATAGAAAACAGTTCAGTGTGGGTTGTGGGGGGTTTTTTTGTTTGTTTTTTAGTAATGAAGAACAGTTAGGGTAAGCTGCGTAATGCTTTTCAGATTCTAAATCAAGGGTTATGAGCTGTAGACCATCTTCACCGATGACTGGGCTTTCTCCTCCATTGGATGTGCTAATTTGGCCACAAGAATAAGGAAACAAACTTCTCTTTACAGAAAGTGCCTAGGTTTTGTCCTCTGTGCAGTTGTGCAAAATAATAACAATAATCATAATAAAAATAATCTCTTGTTCTCTCCTCAATAGACCTTTGACGCAGTGCTTTTCATACACAAAAGAAGAACTGAAACAGTGAAGGCCAAGTACCTCATGAGTCTGTCGACAGTCTTTTGGAATTGCCAGAGAGCTTTCAGAGTGACATGCCAAGATTGAGCGCCTCCTCCTGTGCACCCGTTGATGATGGAGGCTGCACAGGATAGCGTTCCTTTTTATTTTGCTCTGTCAGTACATACTGTGCTCACGAGACAGCGCAAACTGAATCCAGCGTGCCATAAATGCGCTGTCTGTGGCAGTCTGCACTCTGTGGCGTACTTCTGTCATAGAGCTTTGAAAGAAATGCTTGTGCAAAAGCCAAAACAGTAAGTACAAAGTCATTCTCTTCTGCCCCATGTGCCCATTGGTTAAAGCTAATCGTGCATTGATTGTGCTGGTGGGACTCTTATCGCAGTGGCTGTGGTAAATTTGATGATTCTGATAAGCTATTGCTTCTTCTTGATGTTAGTTGTTGTTGCTGCTGCTGCTGCTGCTGTGTCTGATGATACCCCATATTTCCTTGCTGTGGCGAGTAAGATGGCAGGAGCAAAGAATCGGGTTGCTCATTGTGCAAAGAACTTGGTGTTTGCACCTACAGATAAAATAAAATTCATTGTGGTGTTCGATTCTTTCACATGTTAAAGCTCTTCGTCCTCAATGTGCAGGGTGCTTAAAAATACTACTAGTTTGCTGGCTTTTATTTCTGGGGCTGTTTGGCATGGGCTTAGCTTACCTAATGCTAGAAGGAATGGACATAAATTGCAACAAAGAACATTACAATTAGGCATTGAGAAAGGTTTTCTAATAGGAATGCACTGCCTAGGATTTGCAGGTTATCCTCAAAAGCCTGTTTAGGAACAGGGTTGGCGAACGTGTGAGAAATTACATGGATGGATGATAGAAATGAAACAGAAGTGAAACAGGGGATCCTAGTGTACCTCACGCTAGCCCTTCTAGCCCTTCCTTTTTCTGAGTTTATGGTAGGGTGTGACCTTGCAGTGGTGAAGCCGATGTGAATTTTGCAGATACTTTTATTGGGAACGGTATCTGCCATAGTTTTTTCATTAATTCTCAGCTATGATAAGGATTTCATTTCAATAACAAGAGTTTAATCATTTGAGGTTGATGATACTCTTTCAGTGCTGCCAGGGGACATGTGATCAGGTTTTATAGACTCAGTTCAGCTCCTTTTGAGTTAATATAGAGACACCTCATTTCCCGCCTTCCCCTTGACTTTAGTATGGGTTGAATTAGGTCAAAAAAATAAGTATTTTTACATCTTCAAATCACCTGGTTCTTCCAGGCAATGTGCTCCAGTTTATCTTCTTTGCCTTGTGGAGTTGAGAAAATATGTTAATTTACTGAAGGAATCCAGATATCTGATCCAGATCTCATTTTATGTCGATGCTGGTAATTAAAAATCATCTTTTGACTTGTAAACTAAGCAAATTTTATACTGAATAAAGAGTACAAAATAAATCCTAAGGCAGCAATTTCCTCCCTGTAGAAATACACTTTAAATATATCCAGGATAATCTGATTATGTTTCCAATGTACAGAATTAGTAATTTCCTTTTAAATATTCTGACTGTTCTCACTGCTCCCTTGCTATACTGGAAGGGTACATGACACTGTATCAGTGCCTTGCACATTTCGGTATCTCTAAAATGGCCATTTCTGCCATGGTCAGGCTCCCGCTGAAACCTGGGGCCCCTCTTTTCACAGCCCGTTCACCTTATTACTCTGCGTGTACATTTTATACCTCATCCTCTTTGTCCTACCCTACCTGCAGGTAGCGTTGTTGCTGATGCTGTTGGTGCTGGAGTTGCATAGGTGGCAGAGAGGATGGCTGGGAAGGAGGCGTAGTGGCGAACCCTTGGTTTAACACTGCCTGTCCCATCAGTACGATTGGAGAGCTGCTGCTGGCAGTCTGCACTTCCAAACTTTGAAACATTTGTTGGGTTTGAGAATACCTGTGGAAGAAAGAAGCAAAACAATCAAGAGCAAACTGTTGGAAGCAAAAGTCTTCTCTTAAGATAGGGATGGAAGTCCCTAGTCTTCATAAATAATTCCTAAGAAAGGATTCCAGTGCTGTGGACCTGCTAATATGAATGACGGCACCGTTGGCAGCACTGTTTTCCCTTACTCTGTGCATGAGCTGGACTTGGAGGGCAGAATACATCTCACCTCAAAATCCAGACCACATTTTAGATTCATTAAAGATTCTGATTTTTGCATGTCTTCTCTTCAGCCACAGCATTCACATCCCAGGCTCAGTAAACCAAACGGGCTTTGATTCTGTATTAATATGCTGAGCTCTGAACTGCAGCGAGAGAGAAGTAAATACCCCTCCCATTCTGCTGCCTGTGCTCCCCTGCGACTGCCTGTGGGGTGGTAATCTCTTGCAGAAAGATGGCTAAGGTTGATTACTTCTTAAGCTGCTCATACACATACCGCCAAGTATGGCCAGCAGTTCCCATGGCTGTGAGCCACGTTGTAGGAACAGAAGCAGCCTCCAGAAGTCCTCCGGAGTGAGGGATGGGACAGAAACAAAATACTCGGCTCCTCTTGCCAGTCTGCTTTTGCATAGCAAAACTTAAATATGTGGTGTTTTGTGGAAGGCTGTGGGCAAAACCACAATGGAGCTGTTGCCAGCCCAGCCTAATTCTGTTTATCCTGTAATGGGTGATGAGATCATCGTGTGGCGTGTGTTCACTCAACAGCTGTTCAACATTAGGGGTTAGTCAGAAATGCTATGGTTTGGGTACTCCTACTAGGATGTGAGCTCCTAAAAAAGGGTCCCATGAGTCAGGAAGCCTACGTGAACTGGGAGATGTATCTTTGCAAATCAGGCCTCTTTTATTTAGATGCTTAAAAGCAGATCTAAAATGCTGTATATTTAAAGTTGACAAATTTAACTCAAGATGTTTAAAAAAAGAAGTACTGAATACCTACATTCCTGAGGTAACATACAGAATTACTTTTAAAGTAATCATGTGCAAACAGTTGCCTATTATTTTAGCAGTTCACAATTAAGTACAGTGACAAAAAGCAGCTAAGAAAAAAAAAGGCATATTCTGACTGATGTTTTCTGCTTCCTTCACCCAAGTTTAGAGGAGACAAACAACTGAGGTGGCTTGTTCAGCAGCTTTTCCGAGAGCGCTCAGGCACAGGGAGCCCGTTGGTTCTTTCAGTTCTGCTGGTGTAGATTAGGTATAGCGCCACTGGTGTTACACCAGCGTCTCGCTGCCCAGAGAGCAGGAGCTTTCTTGGTGCCAGTCATTTCAACCAGGCCAGTGCTGACTTTCTCTCTGACATTCACCTTGGTGGGTCAGAAGTTCCAGCAGTGAAGCAAGCATCACGTGAGGGAGAAAAATTCCCCCAGCCACGGCTTGTTAAAATGCCACTGGCACGTTGTGTTTCTCTCTGTCATCCTTCCTGATGTGACCAGGCAGGGTGAGGCTGACCCTGACACTGGAAGGCAGGCTCAGCACATTCACACGTTCCCGATATTTATAACTATTTCGGCATCTTACTAAAGAAGGCTGTTTCCCCTCAAAAGCAACTTTGATGTTTTATCTTTGGCAAGCCACGTACTTAGCCTGGGATCCCGCCATGCTGAGGTCTGAAGGGTGTCTTGCATTACAGGACCCAGGCATCATGGGCTGAATAGGCTGGCTGAGCAAGAGTCTGGCGCGTGGAAAAAAGAAAAAGCGACATTGCTGTAACAGAAGGACCGCACAAATCCCACATTTTGGAAACAGAAACGGGACGCTTTCGTAGGCACGGCAGAAGGCTGAGCGTTAGGAGATCTAGCCTCAGCTCCTGGCTGTGGCAGGCGCATCCCGGGCGCTGCGAGGTGGAGGCTGGGCAGGGCATGCCCTCTGGCCCCGCGGGGAGGCTGGGCGCTAGGGTTTCGGGACAGCGAAATTTCTTTCGCTCCTGCTGGTGGGAATGGCTTGTATTTGAGCTTCCCGAGTACCCCAGTGTGATTCTTTTGGTTCACACGTCTAGTTGCATGCCAGGGTCCTGGTCCTCCTCCACCGCCCACCCAGGGGAGCCTGAGCCCGTGAAGGAGGAGCGGAGACATCCCCCCGCCCCGGGCGGGAGGCCAGGGGAGGCGCGGCAGCCGTGCCCGCGCACGCCGAATCCGAACCCGCTGGCCCCAGTGCCGNCGCCTTCGGGCCCTGGAAGAGAGCGGGGAGAGAGCGAAACTGGAGCGCGGCCGCCACCGCCGCCTGGAGAAAGCCTGAAGACGCCGGCCGTGACAGCGCGGCGGGGCGCAATCGCCGTTAATGCGCGGCGAGGCGTCCGCCCGGCTGCTGTCAGGTTACACGGACGGACCGCATTCCTCCAGCCCGCCGCGGCTTTCACACCCGCTGCTGCCCCACGCTTTGCCCTACCGGCCTGCAAAGCCCTCGGCACCAGGGCGCTGTCACGCCCCGGTCGTGCCGTCAAGCGGTTGCGAAGCCAAACGACGCCCCGTGGAGACACGAGCAAAGTTAGGTGTGATTAGCACTGCCGTCAAAGCCCAACGGTGGGAATAAACCTTACTAAAGAAACAAATGGTGGGGTTTTTTCTATTTATAATACGGGTACACTTTTAATTTTAATAGAGTCATTATAATACAGTTATGTAGGAGGTTAAAAGCTACAGCTAAGGGGTCTGAAGATAATGATGCAGCTATGTTTGCCGCACGCTCGGGTAGCAGAAATAGGAGCTAAGTTTTCTGGGAAAGGAGGTACAACAGGTGGGTGGAAGAGCAAAAACGGGAAATGCCGAGAAACCAGCAATAAGAAAAAAAATCCCGTGCCAAACCTACTAGCTTTCACAGATCTCAGTTACTGCTAACTGAGAGTGAACTTTATTTCCCCATGCAGGAGTCTGTTAAGCTCACAACCCGGGGGTCTCGCACAAATCTCAATGTATTGCAACTGTGTGCCACCGCAGCAGACAGGCTTCGTTGTGTTGGTGGTGTCCTGCTGGCCTGAGGGAGCAAGCAGGGGTAAAGCTTATTTTGAGAGGTCGCACTGCTGCCGCCACCATTGCTAGGTTCCAGTGTGGCCGGTCAGGTTTCTTTCAGGATCAACTGAAGTACGGTAAGTCATCCACACCTTTTGCATGCCCCCCTGCTCAGTTTTCAAGCGGAAACAGCTGCTCAAGTAACCCTCCTGGCTGAGGTCTTAAAAAAGGGATTTAACGTAAAGTAAATGCTGTAGGGAGACCCTCTATATGCGCTGCCCTTATATACGGGAGCAGGGAAGGAAAGGTACACTTACAGGACTGACATGACTTTACTTCCTCGTTTAATAACAGCGCAGGGTCTTCTTTCCATATAAATGCTCCTCTATTCAAAGAAATGATTACCTGGCTCGATATCACACTTGCTTCTCTCAGTGCTTGCTGGTTCGCTGTTTGCGAAGATGCAATTTGCCCTTGAAGTTGAGGACTGGGGACAAGCTGCTGCTGAGAAATGGCCCCTGACCTCTGCTGTGGCTGTTGCGGCTCCGGCTGCTGAGTATTGCTAAAGCTCAGGGACACCGTTGGCTGCTGTAGGAACATCTGGAAAAGAAGGGGGAGGGCTTATTTACATAGCCCAGCTGTCTTGGATAATGAAGGTGACAGAATTAAATCCAAAGATACATTCTAAATTAAAGTTATCATGTTTCTGGATTCACTATACATTTACTGTTAGTTGGAAATCACCTATCTTTCCTACATTAACAGTTCTGCTGTCTGTAGTTTCTTGATTTCTTGTTCTGCAAGTGCACTCATTACTCGCGAAATGTGTCCTGAATGTACAAGTCCTCTCTCCGTGGGGCAGGCACAGCCCTCGTAAGAGCAGTTCCCTGTACATTTACCGTGTTCTGGGGCATCCTGACCAGAGAGAAGAGAGTAACTCCATGTCTTTTCAGTCCTTTCAACAAAATCAGCCTGCCTTTCAGACAGGGCTGCTTTTGAATTTGGCTCTGGAAATTCAACACCTTACATACAGTTGGGTTGTCGAATGTTTTTAATGAGGCCACAGTCAGGCCAGAGCTGTCCGTGTTGAATGGCTGTGTCCTTATCATTGAGAAGATGTGTAAACAGACAGTCACTGTCATTTATCTGATTTCCCATCAGGTAACTGTCACCCCGTGTTCTTCCTGACCGTGCCATGCATTTGACTTGTGCAAAAGAGCTAGCAGCTCCTCTGTTAGCGTTTCTGTAGACGATATAACTCTCCATGCCTGCATTGCAAGATGAGGCTTTCTTCTTTAAAAGTTGTAGGGCTTGGGAATTTTTGCTTTTCTAGGGGCTATTTCTTTTATTATAACTGTACAGCAGAAAAAGGCATCTTTTAAAACTATGAATTATTAATGCTACAAGCTATCTTTGCAATATTTCAAACCTAGCCTCTCGCCACCAAGGACTGTATGGAGGTACGCATCCCAGGTAGTTGAAGGCATTTTTGGATCTGATTCTGATTCCACACCACTGCTACACGTGTGGAACTCCATTAATTTAGGTGGAGCTACTTAGGGTTTAAATGAAATCAGAATCACAATTATTCTCTTCATTATTCATCCATCAGTCTCATGCCTAGCAATACATCTGAGGTACGCCCAGTAATTAGTACACCTTTCTGCAGCTTATTGCTATATTAACAATTCCCTAAACTATCATGTCCCCTCTAATTTTTCTTGGAAAAACCCCATGCATTTCTCCAAAGGACCGGCACAATGCATTGCTTTTCTTTGCATAAGTATGGGTTGATCCATCATATTTGTACCTACTTATCTAGCTTTTAAAACATAAGGGTTTTTAAATATCATAAATTTTTAATGAATTTCTGTGTGCCAAGATTTTACTCAGAAAAAAACGTACAGACAAAGCTTACATTAATCAGCTGAGAGAGGGGGGCAATTAATGAAAATGTTAATGGACCTAAAGCAACGGCTTGTTTCAGGTGCTGTAGGCTAGCCACATCTCAAAGATGTCTGATTGATAGAAATAAATGGGTCAAGTAACAGAGTTGGGGCTGCTCACAGCAGGTCTGAAACTAGCTCCAAGTGTTTTCTTTTAAAAACACTGCTCACTGCGTTTGGAGCCATTACATATCAGAAAGACAGATGGTCTTGCAACTTCTGCCAAGTAAATAGGTCTTATTACTAATAAATCAAAGACAGAAATTATGAAAATTCATTTTCTTGTTTATTTTCTGTATATAGAAGCTAAACTTTGGACATGTTTGGTAAATGAACTCACTTGATTAGCTCTAGCAATGAAACTGGTCACCATTGATATAAAATCTGATATAAAACATTTGAATTAAATTCACAACAGGTAAAGCAAGTGGTGTGTTTCAAAAATGTGATGGGGAGTGTGAGCCCACTGGTACTGGCCAGATCACCACAAATTAAGACCTTTAGGAGGATTACCTTAAGTGTCCTCCCTGTACATGATGCACAGTGCTGGGGAAATATTAAGTTCATCCAATGCAAAGTCAACATCTATCGATGCGAATGTCAGGCAGAGTGTGAACTTGCGGCAAATGACTTATTCTGCCTGTGTGCATGCCTTACTTCCAGATGAAGGCCAAGGAGCTTATCCTTGAAAGAGAGCAGAGTAACCTACTTTGCAATTACCAGAGTGTGCCACTGGGTCGGAATATGCACGGTTAATGGCAGCTAACATGCTATAAATTTACAACCAAGTTTATCCCAGTAAACCAATTTTGTTTGTTCATGTGTTCGTACCCTGAGAGGGCTCTGAGTGCTTCATACCTAGGGACCCTCTCTTGCATTATAATGGCCAAAGCAGCATTATTACGGTCTGAACATAAATGTCCTGGAAAAAGCAAGCTCAGGGCAGGAAGCGATGGTGCCATTTAACCCATGTCCCTGCAGAACTGGAAGACTCAAGATGCCTCATCAAAACGAGTTAACCTGAAAGAGCATCGAAGCATGGAATTTCTACCTGCTCGTTAAGCCTAAAAGCAAGAACATGCTTCATTTGTACAAAACTTACCGGTGTTTTCTCATAATGTGCCTCTTTTATGATAGTCCTGTCTGAATTACCCTGAAACACTGAAATACGGCAGCTTTAAATAACAACAGAAACCCCCTAATGAAGAATGAAATCTTTCCCAATCTGAGCAAATCCAAGTGGGTAATTTAGCAGCCTCCTAACTGCACTGCTGCTAATGACATGTCTCGTGGCTGATTTTGCGGACTGCAAGGTCAGTGAAGCATCTTACAAATATTTTTTAATTGGCCAGCTTGTTAACATACGCAGCAAAGCAGCGAGGGAGGGGAGGGACCCTCTGACACTGCTGCCCCCTCATTCCAAGAGAGATGGTCCCTACAGCTAATGGATGAATCACATTGGCAAGACATCGTGAGGAAAACGGCTCTTTGACTTTACCTGTCCTTTGGATAATCAGGGGATTATAGCCTTCGGGCTCATCATTACAGACATCAAGACTCTTTCTTTATGTAAAATACAGAAAGATGAGAAGCGCAGCACTGGGAAGCTGAGATTCACGGACTTCGAAGGGAGCCTGGTTTGCAAATGATGGGTGGCTGTGGATGGTCTCGTTTGTAGTTCTTGCAGGCTGGTCAGGCTCAGCACTTGTACCTTCCTCCCCATCCACAATTCATTAGCTAGACTGTTCAAATCTGGAGCAGACACAGCATCCTTCAGACTTCTGAGGTTACTTTTGCTGCTCCTGTCCTTCATACTTTTGTTTGTCAGGAAAAGCAGTAACAGGGATTTAATGGAGTTTTGAGCACTTTTGTTCAGGGCCCACAACCCTCCTTCTAGTTTCATCTTTCATCACACAAGGCTCTTGGAAGTAGTTTCTAGTGCAGGATACCATGCTCAACATCTGTCCAGTTGGGAAAGCGTTTCCTGGTGGACTGCCATACTGCAGTTTTGAAGATCTCTGAAGGAAATGGAAATGGGGCTTAATTCTTCGCAGAGCTACCTGTACACTTCTGTGTGGAAGGGAGTGAACCAGTGGGGAAGACATGCTAATAAATCAGCTAACGAGGGAAAACCGGAGAACATTTCCCCCCTTTCAGGCAGCCTACGGCACTCCCCCATGCTTACAGCTCTTCTATGCGGAATATTAAAGAGACCAAAAATGTGCTTGATAGTAATGCTTGCCTGTTTGCTACTATGCTTTGTAGCTCTGATAATAGACACAGATCAATGTCTGCAGACATCCAGCTCTCTCAATGATGAAATCTGTGCGGCAAAGCATGTGGTTGGATTTCTGATTTAACGGTTTACTCCTCACCGCTTACGAGTCACAAAAGTGTTGCATGCAAAAGTGTGAGGCTTTCTTTTAAGTAGCCCATAGCCAAATAAGACAAAGCTAATTCCTGGTCTCACTCTATCCTTATAACAGCACAGCAATGTCTTTGGGTTTTTTAACCTAGAGAAAGTGGGAGTAGGAAAAGGCCCTGGCCATCAGTCAGTCTGACCACTCACATCTCCTCACTTTGTTAGATTGCTCTGAGGAGACCGAAAGGCACCCGAACTACAGAGGATGACCCTCCCCGTCCAGCATTGCCTCTTCAGGTAGATATGCAGCCCCTGCATTTCCGAGCTGCCCTCCAGTCCCCCTGCCTCTGACTTCTGCATCTGCAGTAAGCTGAGAAATGGTCAGCACTAACATCAGAGAACTTGTACTGGTCTGAAAATATATTCCTCTTGGTCCAACCTGGTACAGTCTTTGTTGGGGAGAGGATCACCCAAATGGTATAACTCAGAGCTACAAACTGGTATGGGGTGGGCAATACAGAACTACCCACCATTTACCCACTGGGCCTCCTCTTCTCTCTGCTTGAGCTCCCTATAAGTATATCTGAGGATCTGTCCCACGGTCTTTGGGTTATTAAATGCACCATCGTGCATACGGCAGACAGCTATGTAGAAATAAAATCCATTTCCTGCATATAAGAATGTGCTCTGATCTTCTATTTTTGCCTGAATTATGCAAAAAAAAAAAAAAAGGGATGAGTGTATGTGACTATTGAAGACTCCACCAGGAGAGAGTAATGGTTTTCACCCAATTAGAAAGAGAAAAAGTGAGAATATCACATCTGTTGATATTCATAATAACAATAATATCTTTTGGACATATGACATGATTCTGAACTGAAGGCCAGTTAATTGTAGAGAGACTTTCCCTTCCCATTAATCAAAGTCAGTGCAGAACCAATAAGAAGAAACACGCTGAAGTTAAACTTGGTCTAGCTATATGCTTATATGGCACCAGGAACAGAGAGTCCTGGTTTTGGGACCCACCATTGCTGTGCTGTCTCACAGCAGTGCACATGCAGCAAATTAGGTGACAAAGTTTCTGATTTGGCTTCACTGATCCCTTAATTGCCTAAACATACAATCCCAATTTGTTTTAATATGTGAACCTGCATTTCACAGATGCTGATGATGGGTGAGTGTCTACTTCAGTGGAAGCTGGGTGCAAAATTCCTGCTGACTTCAGCAGGTCTCAGGTTTTCATCCTGTGCTTAAAATGTTCTTTGAGACATTCGTTTCTGTGACGGAGCTTGTCTTCTAAAAAAATCTTGTTAGTACAGTACTCATGGTGGGTCCCCAATGCAACATTTCTAGCGAGGGTCATTTAACCTGGCATTTATAGTTTAATTATGAGGAACATAGCAGTAATCACCCCGCGTTCAGAAAACTTCCATAAAACTGGATGATTTGTCCATTTGTCGTTAATTGAAACCTGCGACGTCCTGAACTGCACTTGCTATTATTTCTGAGGTTTGGTAGACATACGGCGTAGTACAAAGCAGATACCATACTTGGTGAATTAAAAGCAGATACTGTACTTAGTGAATTCTAGCTCTGTGTAGGTGGTACCAAAGGCAGAAGAAAAGCAGGCTCAGTCAGCTTCGCCCTAAAGGCTTAAGCTGGTCCACTGAAGAACAAATTCAGACACCTCCCAGGTGTGAACGAATGAACATCAGCAGAGGTTTGGGGTTTTTTAACATGACAAGGAAATCAATCTCTTGTGATCTGTATCCGGGCTGGGGGAGGGTCAGGAAAACAGGGAGCGAATGAAAGAGATGAGCACTGCCTGAAGGAGGGCTGTTGGCTAAGGAAGAGCTGGACAGGCAAGATACTGAGCACGAGTGGTGCCAACATGAAGCACACAGTGACTGGATGGAAGCTAATGAACTGGAGAGACATAATCATTGCCAAGTCTGAACTTGAACACTTTTCTATTACAGCTGCTCAGTCTGAAGACTCAGTAAATAAAGTATTAAAATGCTACTGTAAATGACATCAAATCTTCTCCTCCTCCTAAGGCTGAGATATTTCTTCCTTCTCTTCTTCCAGAGAGCTCTTAAATCTTTCTTGACGTAGGTTACTCAAGAGACTTTCAGAGGGCAACATCCTCATTCAGATGAGCTGGTTTCCACATGTCCAGATTTCCTGGACCCTGAAGCTAATTTTAAGTTGCCAACCCTATCAATGGCCATGCGAGAGAGGATGCTTCGCTCTGCCCCTCCCAGCAGTAACACACCTGTACGCTGGAGTCCTGGACCAGGCAGAGCTGCTCCTGTATCTTCTGGAGCTCCTCCTGCTGCCACCGGATGTTGGCCTGCAGGATCCGGGTGCGCTGCTCTAGCTGGTCCTTGATGGTCTGGAACATGCTGAACTGTGCTGAGAACTAAAAAAAAAGGGGGAAAATGAGTCATTATAATACAAATAGGCCTAAATGGAACGTTGTTCTGTAAAAAGTTATTGTTTTCTTGATTGTAAAGCACAGCCAAAGGAATAAAAGATGTGCTTGTAATATACTAACATCTAGGCAGAGATAAATCTTGTCTATTTTCAATTTTATGCACATATATTAAATTGCCTCAGTTACAGCGATCTGCTTACAACTGACCCTGTTCTGTTAGGGAATTATCAGAAGGACTGTTTCTGAGAGTATGCTACTTCAAAATATCAAGAGCATCTTAATTGGATGGCAAATGGGTGCATTATTTTTATTAGCATGTAGTTTGGAGCCCTTAGCACGGCATAACTGTATATCCTGGACGTGGTTTACTAACGCTTTCCTTTTTCCGCACAGAAATAGCAGGGCTGCAATGGTTTATTCTGCTGATGACTTACTGTAGCATCATGCAACAGCTGACCACAATAAACATTTTCTGGATTTCTACAGCTGAGTAGTAGTCTGCAAGAAATCATTCAGTTATTTTTTATACGTGACGTAGACTGAATAGCCCAGCTCAGTGGGAGAAAGGCTATTCTAAATAATAATATAAAATGGAGATCACTACTCAGGGTCAAGAAGAAAGTGCAACCTCCAGTTGCAGCAATACTTGGCACAAAGCGGAATCATTCAATAAGCATGGAGGGAACTAACACGACAATAAATTCCTAGTTTTATTTGGTGTTTTCAGGTATGATTCAAAGTCCACCAAAGTTAATTATTACTTTAATAGGCTTTGGAATAGTTGCTTTGCAGGAGCTCATATTCCAAAAGTGAAAAACAGTCTTTGGAAAAAAAACCCACTTCAAAAAGTCTGTAAGCTTTTCTGTAATCAAGGCATCCAAGACCTCTCTGAAAACATGCGATGCTGTGAGTGTCCAGGCAAAAGAAAAATAATAATTTTGCTGTGACTTGAAAACCGTGCCCTGTTCCTGCAGTTGTTCCAGCGGCTCTGTGCTAGCGGGTGAACTGATGCACGCTGCTGGAGCCTTCCTGCTCCATGGAGGTGCACTTGCTTACCCCATTTCTGGCTCTTTAATAGGAAAACAAAAATGGTAACAAAAAGGGAATTAAGGAGAGCTCTGGTACTAGCAACACTGTACAGTTAAATGAAATTTCTGGCTACTTAGAGAAATCTAAATGTGATAGATCAGATTTGTATCAGCTAACTGCTTTGCCTTAAACCAGCTGAATATGTGAAATACCTTCACATTCCCACCAGCGAAGCTGAAATCTCCAAGTAAATGGCTTCTAGGTGAGAAAGGACGAGAACTTCAGAGGGTTTATTTCTATTTACCAGGTGGAGGGCGGCTTTCCCGCACAGTCTGGGAGGTCACCGCTCAAAGAGTCATGGCAAGGTGGAGGGGAGTTTCATGGCCAGCCCTGCTTGGGGGGAAGGAGGGCTGCTAAGGTGGCCCGTGCAGTTGCTGCTGGCAGAGACCCTCAGAGCCAACTTTGGTGGCAGAGGCATCTGTGAGTGCTCGCAGCTTGTACTGCCTGACCAAGGAGATAATGTGAGCACTCGGCCTCCGGCGCCGTGATCCACGGCGCTTTTGCCTTCAAACAGCAGCACTGTCATCCGCAAGCCGATCCTCCTCCCGAGCAGAAAAATGGTGTCAAAGCTCCCAAAGGGAAGTTTGTGTTACTTCTAATTGGTGTTAAAGGGGAGAAGTCAGAGTGGGGTCTCTCTTTTTTCCTGGTCCATGTATAAAGTGTTAACCCGAGGCACGGACGAGTAGAAACCTCTGACGTTTGGGAACAAGGGCAAGTGACTCAAAGGGGCATCTGGCACTGATTGTTGTAGTCCGAATGCGGAGTGAAGTGTCCCAGGTACCCTGATTTTAGGAGTGGAATGATGCTATGTAGCAACGGCTTGCTTAGATGAGATGCAGCTAGTTCCTGCTGTAACCTGGGTCTGTACAGAAGGTTTTTTTTTAAAAAGTCAGGTCTCGCAACATAATTCTCTCTATATGAACTCTGTTAGTGAGGACTACTCCTTAAGTGTTTAAAAGGATCCTTATCAGAAAGGAATTAAAAACAATTTTAGCCAAAAGCTTCATTTTAACTGCCTGGCTTGCTGATGGCAGACTTTCCATTAACATGCGAACTCCTTGAAGACACTTTGGGAAAGGAACACGACTTTCTCCAATTAATAAATGGAAGGAATTTTATAACAGATAATTTTATAACCGTTTTATACTTCAATAAGAAACAAAATCCATTTCCAGGCCTTAGTTTTGAATTTGAATTTGCTTTGCAAAGTTGCACGCAAAAATATATTGCTGTTGATTTTAAATTATTATTCCTTATTTTTTTTCCAGCACCTTCTTACATCTAGCATATTCACCTGGTATTGTCTTTTTGTTCTCTTTTTCATGTGCTTTTCATATTAATACACTGAACAACAACAATTAGCTGCTCTACTAGAGTGAGAGCCATTATGGAAGAAGACAAGGAACTTTCTCTTTTGCTTTTTTCCCTTTCCCACTCTATAACCCCCAAGTTTGTTGATAACTCTAGCCATGACCCCTGTGATTACAGAGCTTCTATTGTTTTTGCACAATGAGACACTAACAGCAATTGACCTGCACCAGAGACTATTTATCTCAAGATCATTAACCACTCTACTAATTAGGGGAGAAATCTGTAATTGTCTAATAAATTAAAGGAGCTTAACTCAAAATGTTGCACAGAAAACACTGCACAGCTTTGACTCTGCCATTGGCATCAGATGAAGTTGCTGTCTGTCTCACTTAGGTATTTGGAAACTTCCGTAAGATCCTCAGAAAAGTGCATGTTACACACAGAAAAGTGCCAGCTTTCCACATACAGTCAAACATGAAAGACTAAACCTGTGAGATATGTGTAATTGCACCAGTCTAATCAAGGTTTGTTATGCAGACAAAAAAACCCCAGAGCAGTAATTTTAGTCTGGTTTCTGAAAAAAAAAAAAAAGATAAAGTGATGCTTTTGGGATCATGTCAGCAGATGTTCTGGTAGGGACGGGCGCTATGCACCGGCGCTGACGGTCCAGACAGGCTGTAAAGCTCAGGGAGAGGGACCGGCACTTCTGGGCTGTGACCCCTCCCTGCCAGCATGGACATCTGGAACAGGCCAGCTGGACTGTGCCTGAGGAGGGGCATTTCTCCCCACCGGGTGCCACCGCAGGGTGCCAGGGTTACTCCCTCTCTCTAGGTGCTGGGGGGCTGCAGGCAGGGGAGGGGACCTACGGCCCCTGTGCCTGTTGGGATGGTCCCCTGTTTCAGATGTGATGAACAAAAAGGTGGTCACCTCAAAGACATTCTGTTCCTACAAGTTTCATGAAATTGGTAGCTGGGTAAAGAAAAAAGACCCTATTTATTTTTTAGCTTGGTTTCCTTTAAACCTTTCATTTCTGCCTACCTTCCAACTTTCCATCCTTCCGGCCAATGCTAGAGATATGCAACAGAGTTATGAGAGTCTCAAAAATACAAGGTTGCTGTAATTTCATGAAAGCTATAGCTGAGCAAAGGAGAGAGGGACCCCCTCGTTGCCCTCCTGCAGGGAAAGCTGGGTCCGTGCGCCAGCCTTGCAAGGTGCAGCCCTTGGGAAACCAGGTTTCATTAGTTTCGCAGCTCACTGAACAACTTGTTCATTCTTTCTGTCTTCTGAATAGCACCTGCACAATCCCAAATGGATTATTAGTGCTAATTATTATTCAGTCATCAACATCCGCTGTGTTGTAGGGGATTTTAATTTATTACAATGAGGAAGGCAAACAAACAAATATTCTAATAGGGAGCACTTGGTTTAAAGTAAACCATTTACATTCAGGCAATATCTAGTACTGTGCTGTCTGTTCATTCAGACAAGCAAGGCAGGAGCTAAAACTGCATTTCGGCAGAGACAAAACCATCGCAGCCTTTGCTTGAAATAAAACTAATCAAAGTTCAAGCAGATGGCGCTTGAGGCAGGAGCTAGCTGCTCGCTGCAGATGCGGTCGTGGCCGCTTAAAATGTCCTTCCCCCGCAGCTGCCGCCCCGTAGCCGAATGTTAGCTGCAAGGACACCCGTCAGAGTGTTGGGACTCTGCGTGGCCAGGCTCGGCGGATGGCCTTTCAGCTCCTGCCATCGGTCACCTTCAGCTGAGGGCAAGCGGCAGAAAGGCAGCGGGGAGCAACCTCTGCAGCTCCTCCTTATCGGCTGGCAGCGGGGCGCCCGGCCATGCTGTTTCTAAAGGCGATGAGCTTGTGTTCTGCTGCCAAACTGCTGCAAAATTATAAACTAGGAAACCAAGGAAATGTTCACGGTGGGAAGCACGCGTACCTGGGTTTCGTCCCTCACTCACTTAGCACTGCAGGCACCTTGCCTTTTAAGTAATGGATTATCTTGCTGTAGACTGACATGTTTATTATTTTAAGGTGGGAAGTAGAGAATAGTTTCATAATTTTCATAATAGTTTATGAAAATCACCCAAGTCTGTGAAGATTTGCTACTTTTCCCAGGAGTATCGCTATGGGGTGTGAGCCTCGGCAACCTGAGCTGCAACGTCCTGGTGCTATTTCCCTGCTCCACATCAAGGGAAGCTCCATCTTGAGCTTCGCCAGGACCATTGCTGGGACTTCGCTGCCAGTCGAGAAGAGAGAGACTTGAGTCAGCCCTCTTCCTTTCACCGAGATTTAGCCAGTCCAAAGAGGCTGAACCAGTGGCCGTGCGGAGAAGAAATGGAGCTGGCGTGCCAGTAAGCGTTTTACTGGGAAGGGGTGAGGCAGCGAGGCTCTGGGTAAACGACTGGAAAGCATGTCTTCACAAAGACCTTTGACGGAGACGAAAGGGAGGTAGAAAAAAGTCAGACAAAACACGCGCGGGTTTATAATGAATAAACTAATTGATGTTTGGAAGTGCATTAATGAATAACAGAGAGAAATATCTGTAAAAGAAAATGAATGCTCTGAGCAGATAATTGATAAGCTGTTTCTTCGCTGTGTGCTGGTGGGGAGTTGTGAAAAGAATATTAAACATAGAAGATAAATGAGAATTTGTTATTTTAAAGCAGGGTTCCTCAGGACTTTATGTCTTTTATATGCTACAGGAAGAAACTCTGGGATCTTGTGAGGGAGTACAGGGTACCAATAGTAGAGGCAGCCTAGGTCCAGGACTACTCTGTCATTTCTTAAATCGGAGGATGATGGGTTGTATCATCACAGCATGACCACAGGAGAGAAACAGTGTGATGGGAACATGGTACTCAAATTTACTCCTTCAAAATCCACTGCAAATGAAATACTGAGGTGGCTTTTTGGGCCATCACCCACTTTTGAGATATGGGTTAATAGATTTCACTGGAGGAATTTGTCTCCAGTAGCATCCTCACCATTACTGGCACACTCACAAAATGGGTTTTGTTGAACTTGCATGTCTACTGCTGCCTAGTTCTGCACCAGCACAGCCAAACAGGTGTTTTTAGGAGGACTGGGTGTCTTTGTTAGTTTTTGGGTTTAATTCTCATTGTGACCTTGATTTTGATGGGACCTGACTCTGTAGAAGCAAAGTTGAAAACTCTTTTTCCATCTGTTTTTTGTCCTCCTGTGAAACAGATGTGTGTGTGCACCTGAACCTACATGCGCCTACATTCTGCTCTGAATGCCTGTATACAGATATATGTTTAAACGCACAAGTATACAATTCAGATTACTTTCCCACAATATTTTAAGCATTTGAGAGCTGGTGGATTTGGGGATTTTAGCTACTAAAGAGGTAACCTAAAAGCCCCAAAAGGAGAAAATATCAGGAGATAGGCAAGTGACCTATTCCACTTCCAAATTCCCAACTAACCTGTGCCAGAGGTGCAGGCTGATTTTGTAGAGTTGCTTGAGGCAGCAACTGCTGTGGGAGAAGCTCACATGAAGGCTGAGAAGGCAAAGAAACCTGGGTTAAAAACAAAACAACTTATAAATAAGTTTGGCTCCTTTAAATTTTAGGTTTCTTCTAATGCCATGGCTTCTGTGTAAGTTGTTTTTAATTGCCAAGCTGTATATGTGGTACATGCTTTGTACCGTCTGCCCATTTTGATGACTCTTTGTGAAGTTACCTGAAGAGCAGTAGGTTGACTGAGTCTATGCACGGATAAATCCTGCTGCGCGCTCGGTGTTCTTGGCAAGGGAGTGTTAGACTCTGCAATCAGCTTTGTTGGTGTAGCTGCAAGAAAAGTACTGGTAAGTTCTCACGCATCTGAAATCATCCCCGTTTGAAGTGGGAATTACCACGAGACCTGGCTAGAAATGATTACGGCCTGGCTAAATTCCAGCGGGAGTCAAGGCTGTTCTTGTTGAGTTCAATGGCAGTAAAATTAAACTGATAAGGAGGGCCTGGGCAAAGAGGAAAGTAAATGAAACAAATTATGATTCTGTGCTCCAATGAACGGAGCAAAAGGACCCAAGAGCTGTTCTAAAACAGCTGGAACTCCCTTCATATGGGCTGAATAACTATAAATTGAGGTTAGCTCATCGGCTTTTCTTCCAGACCAGGGAGCAGAAGGAGCGTATAAGGTGTGCCCAAGTCTTGGCTGGAATATCCTGAATCTTGGCCAGAAGAGAATCACCCACAGGCTGTTATTACTCATGTAAGTCTAGAGGAGCCTTGTATTGCTTATACTGATGCCTTCAAACCTGAAGAGAGAAGTCCTCATTTTCGTAACAGATCAAAACAGCAGGCCTCAAGGCTAGTACCCATATTCCAGTGTATGGATGGCTGCACTAGAACCGTCCCTCTTGTATGTTACCATTTCAGGTTATGCACTTCATTGTCAGTGACAAACACATATCATCGATACCTCATAAATAACGGTTCAATTAGCAGCTGTGATATATAGGCACACATTCTGTAACTTGGCTAAGTTAAAAATAACGCAGTAACCCAGGAATGCCACTCACATGCTGGGTCCGACTTGGGTGTGTGGGAAGATTTTGGTGAGCTCCTGGATGATACTGAGGGTGTCCGACTAGCGCTGAGGATTGAGGCACCGATATCAAGTGCATTAAAGTGCTGTTCAGGATCCAAGCTGGCGCCACTGTCCTAAAACAAACAAAAAAAAGGGAATAGCTATTGCATCTGTCAGGGTGAAAACATTTTGAAATGCATCTAGTAATGGTTGCACACCCAGTTCTTTGGCTGGCCTAAAATGACTTGAGCAGAACTAATCCCAGGTAGGCCGGCAGAAGACCTGGGCAGAGGTGTCAATGTCCCTTCCAAAAAGCATCTAACTAAACTAATGCATTTTACAAAGAGCTGTCACTGAGTTGGAAATAAATAGCAAGCTACTGCCATGGTCATTTTGTGCCTTCAAATGTTTTTCCGAATCTTGCATTCAGTTGGATGTGACAGCAACTGCCACCTCTCTGAGACACTCAGCCATGCGCCGAGGAGAAGCTTTTCTTTCTTCCCTCAGAAGATCACTGAGATGTAGCCAAGAAAGCTGGTTGCCAGAACACGTCCAAATGAATCTTTAAACTGTACTACCTCACCAAGGAAAGGTGGAGATATCTCACGTTGCCCCTGTCCATGTTCCACTTAATTTGTGGCTGTTACTGATCTCCAGGTTTATCCTTTCATGAGCTCACGCAATTTACTTTATTCAAGTGAGCAATGAATTCTGAAGTTGGGGTAATCCACCCAGAAAGACAATGCTGGAGTCTTCACTAATGTTAACATAGGAACAAGTTGTGATTACTACATATATTCATGAAAAAAGCTTTTCTCCTTGTACCTTTAGTGCTGAGGACACAGCCTCTGAGGACACTTCTTCCAAGCCCATCTCCTGTCTCCTCTCCACTCGAACATCTGCATAACTGAATGGAAAATATAATTCTATGTATCAACATGGTATTGTTATATTTCATAAAATGTGCTTTAAGCAAGTGGAGGAACAAATTATTGTAACACTTTACAGGTTAAATGAACAGCTGAAAAATCACTTAAGTCAAATGCTACTGAATTACATTTGAGAGACTGTTTTCATTTTCCATTTTTGCTCTGTTCCTGTCTTCTTGAAGTCCAAAACTATGTTAAAGAAGTGTATATATAAAGGTCAAGTTCACACATCTCTTTAAAAGCAACGTAAGGATTAGAGGAAATGAAGAGTTAAGGGATCTGTCTATTCCCTGTTCCCGCACAAAATGGAAAAATGCAACAGTTAATCTGCCCCTAAACTCATGACTGACCAATCAAGCTCAGCATAAAGTAAGGTTTAGTTTGATCATTTTTTTATAATGAACATCTTTCCTTCAGAGACTTCAGGCTCCATTTTTGTTACATAAAAGATATGTTTCTAAGAGAAAATGTTGGCAGTCATGAGGATGCCCTTATCTTACTGTCCTTTATGTCCCTGCCGGTTGATAGGAGTTTCCATACCTTACCACCATGTGTGTGCACACAATGAACTCTGGCTTGGAGTTCCACTGGTGGTAGGTGATATAGTAATGGGTCTGGAGCCAGATCCACTGCTGTCCTTTGGTCAGAAACCGATAGCAGCACGACTTCCCCTTGCCAAACTGCATCACTGTCAACAGAAAATACACAGAGCTTGTAGCACAATTTCCGGTGTGAAAATGACATGAAATGCGAAAAGAGTGACACAAATATCTGCGGCCCCATCGATTCCCAAGGGAGACAGGAGTCTAAGCACCTTTCGAGTGAGTGGTCCTGTCAGTTGTGTGATAGAGGAAATATCCTAAAGATCAGTAGGTATCTTCTTCTGAAGCTTGGAACAGTACATTCCTACACAGTACAATTAACCCTAACTTTGGACACTAATGCATTAACGTCTACTACAACTTAAACATAGACCTTACCCTGGTTTATGTGCTGATCACATACTGCTTAGTTAGGCATCTGGGATTAATTTCTAAGAGTGATCATCTTAAGTTCTATAGCAGAAAAGTACAGGATAAAAATGGTTGAAAAGGTGAGTATTCTCTGCAGAATGAAGTGAGTATAGGAGGTAACATTGTGCAAAGACAAAAATCATTTGAAGCTGAAAGAAAATTCCCAGACTGACAAGAATTCAAAGTGCAGTAAACTGGGGTGTGTTAAAGGTTATAAAGATTCACCAACAAAGTTAATGTCTGCTTTTTTTCCCCCAGTGATTTCAAGGGGTTCCCAAATACGCACATATTTAGCCTTTCTATATTTTAATGTCAACATACAAAACCTAATGTTGACGGGATATTTTCAGGACACCCAGAGGTGGTAAGCTACGATGTTCCAGCCAGTTCCGTAGGCAAATATTTGAAAAACATTGCCTCATTTTCTTTACTTAGTGAAAGAGTTTTTCAATTAAATCTTAATAGACTATATTTAAATAATCACAGGTAATCTCAAATACACGGTGAACAACACTAGGGTAAATAATCTGCCAGAATTTTACAAAATAGGATCTCCTCTGAGATTGCTTGAACTATTCTTGTATATTCTTTACTAGTAGAGCAGGTGTCTAATCTGGTGTATTTTATCTGTTCAGTCTCGCTGACTGCTTCTGGGGATACAGAAGGTAAAATTGTATTTTTCAGAGCTTGATAAGTCTGGCCCAGACGCCAGTCAGCTGCGGTGCCCCCAATCTGCTATAACTCTGCTAAGACATACAGGTGTGAGGCAAGGGTCAAACCTCACATTCCAAGTTTAAACCAATTTTAACTGAAACTACATTTCACTGAAAAGAGGTCTCCCAATGACTCCACAGGAACCTGGGCTATGCGATACTTACAGTGTTCATGGCACCTTGCTAGCAGCTCTAGGTCATCTATATGGTAATAGTCGTAGCCAGAAGTACCCAGCACTTCAAAAGGCAAGTATCCTATAATCGGCGGAGCTCTGCAGTTAGGCACAATATAAGTGAATTCATAAACCACAAAAGAAACAGCAGTTCTGCATGTTGACACGGATATGTAAAAAGCCCACATCTGCTCTCGCGCATCGGTGTACAGTTGTCCACCCCAGGGGACCGGGTCCTGACTTTCCCCCGCCTTGTGCCTGGGATGCCCAGCTGGGCGTGGCACCTTCCCCCCAGGATGAGGCCGTGACAACCCCATCTTTCCAGGGAAAACGTCGTTGTGGAAAGCAACTCAGCTTCTCAGGGACCTTCACACAAGAACCTGCTGTGAGGGAGCCATTCCCTGGCTGTTCCTTGGTCAGGGGCTCTGCTGTGGCTCCCACAGTCCCTGCATGGGGAAAGACACGTGGCAAAGTGATAGGAAGCCATCGTCTGCTGGGACTAGGGGGGTAGGAGGGGAGATCATCTGTGCCGCTTCCCTCTGGGTGTCTGCAGAGCTCGACCGTGGCGTGCTGAGGCAGTTGCTTTGTACTTTTGCCAGCATGGTTGCCTCAGGCCAGTGCAGACTTTCCCTCCGTAACTCGGTGGGAATTGCACACACAATCAATGGCTGGATTTGGAAAGAATGATTTCCACATCTGTATAATAATTAGATGATTTTGCCATGTGACAGACTTTGGTCCATTGATATTTTTAAAGCAAACAAGAACAAGGTAATCACAAATTCGGCCTGAGAAACAGAGTAGTTTTGTTTTAAAAGACTGATAAAAATAAATGCAGGGTAAAATAGTAAATATCCTCTTTTGTAGGAATTTCAGTGGTTGCCCTCCTGTTTAGATGTGAAATGTCATGCTATTTGAGAGAATTGCACTTACGAAAATAGCAGTAGACAAGCACCAAACAAAACCAGGAGTGCTTTTCTTGTCACCAACCTGTGATCCAGGAATAAAAATTTCCACTCCAGACTGTGTCTTGATGTGAATTCCTCTAGAGGTTCTTCCACGATGCACATCTCCTGTATGGTGAAGAAAACTGACTTACTAAGAGATGCGGTTTCACCCCTCTGCTTCATCTAGCTTTTGTTAGCTATAAATACATGGTGCAAAAGAGGAGAAAACAGAGGATTCACATGTTTTCTGGCAATTCCAGAGAACGATCTACTGTATTTGTCAATGCCAACATTTTTGCAGGAGCTGGGGAGAAGAACTTGTGATGCACGTGGACTTAAAAGCCATGACAGCTCCTCAGGGTGGCAAAGTTTTTATGGCTTTGAAGCAGTGCCCAGGGTGCGACAGCTGTGCTCCCCACAGCCCTGAGGAGTAATGTCCCTTCCCAACATCCAGCCTGTGCTTGGTCCCACCTGGGTTTGCCACATCTTTCCTCACTCTCTTTGTGCTACTTAAGATACCTACTGCCCTTGCCCAGCCCTTTTGGACATCTGCCCTCCAAGCCCTCTTTGAGAAAGGGGGACACTCTCCTTCCCACTCAATAGCTGGGGGCATTACACGCTGCGGAGAGGGAAATGCCTTTTCAGGCAGGCAGCCTGCGCGGGGCCCATCAGGCAGGTGAAAGGCAGCGGTTTTGCCTGGCACTTCACTCCCGTGGTGGCACCCTCGGCACCCAGTGCCAGGTGGGAAGAAGCTGGCCATGAAGACTCACAGCAGACCTTGGCGCTTGTGAGAATAATAATAAGTGAATTACAGGAGGCAGGGCACAGGGATGTCTGTGAGGCAGGACATCCTTGGCCCAGAGGGATGGGGATCAGGATGTAGTTGGTGGTGATTAGTTGCTGGGTGGAGGTGGGAAGGGGAGGAAGGATGGGCACCGAGGTGCACGCCCATGCGTGGGCTGGGGCTGGCTGTGTACCCCACGGCTGGCTCCCAGCCCACTCACAGCTCCCCTCTGCTGACCTCTCCTCTCCCAATGGCGGTTTGCAGGGGCAACCCCAGCTCCACGAGCTGTCAGCCTGGAGACCCCTGGATGCGACTTGCCAGCATCAGCCCTCAGGATTTGGTGGCATCCAGGGTTACCATGTGTCCTATGTCTCTCCTGCAGGCGGGTCTCCATTGTCACTGGTAAGGACAGCCTGACCGCTGGCCCCCAATGCTGCTGTCCCCCTGCTCCCTGGTGCCACGTCCCCCTGTGCAAGCGACACCCTCTCATCATCTCCTCTGCCACTTCTCTCTCTGCTGTCACTCTCAGGGAGAGAAGTCTTTCAGGCCACCAATGTTTTAAACCTTCTTGGGACCAAAAGAAAAGCTGAGGTGTGCTGCCATCAACCGTTTCTTTGATACATATCAATACTCACAAAGTTGATTAAAGTTGCTGACTGTACAGTGGCAAAAGGCTTCACGCATACCTTAAATTCCTCTCTCCCCTCCTCCAGTTTACACCAAAATCCGTGCTGGTGCCAAGAACATACCCTAACGTTCAAGGTGCAACAGGCAAACATTGCTGGGTGCAACCAAAATGCTGATTCTGCCTTGCTTAGCCAGTCAGATGATAAATATTTTTGCCTTCATTTTAGAGGAAAAAGTCAAGACTGGGGGTTAAATGCGTCACCCAGGTGAACTGAAGAGATGGGTGCTCAGGGTTTCCTGGCAGCTAACACCTTCTTCCCCCCAGCACTGGGCAGCTCATTGCCATGTGCAGCCCATTTCGTTTCCCTGTTTATTTTGAGATGTTAGCTACCCAAAGACAAGGGAATTTGCTTTCAGGGCTCCCAGAGAACCTTAACTCCAACCTCCACTGCTAATATGATTACTGTGGTTAAGATTTATGGGAAGTGTCCTCAAATACTTACCCAGAAGGGACTCTACTTGCCTGCGAGGGCCGTGAATCAGTCAAGAGTGCCCTGCAGGTCCCTGGGCAGTAATGGAGCCAGGCCAAGGGAGCAGTGATTTCATACTGGCTAGGTCTCAGTTAGACTTTTTAATCTCTTAACCTCTGAAGACAGGACGCCTGATGCAGTAGCTCACATTTGTTAATTAGGGAACCACAGTGCCAGGCACAAGGTTGGGTGGTCTATCCTTATTTCCAGAAGCAACTGTCTTACTACCAGGATTTGGGAGGAGGAAAACTAGCAGCAGTCACCCGAAGACACCAAGGGGCACAAATAAAAGCATTGGTGGCCATCTGTACACTGTCCCATCGCAGGAACAGAATGCAGCAATGAAGAACCCAATTTCAAAGTGACTTTGCAATTCCTAATGCAACGAGGGTTTCCGTTTCCCGTGCAAGGCGGGCAGAAGTGACACTGCTTCTGCAGATCATGGCTCGCACTGATAATCCGCTTCACTGGATTTTTATGCATGAAATGTGATATCTGTAATCCATTCAATTAGCAAAATTAAGAACTTTGCATGTCACCTCATCTGAAAGTGTTTTAAGAAGTTCTGAAATGAATGGGATCCAGGGTACACACTTACCTTTAAAAACTGAGGCGTTGCCAAACGAACAGTTGCAACGAAGCAGACCTGCTTTCCCGGGGATGTTCTGTAAGCCCTTGGGACAGCCTCATCAAAGCCATTGCAAGTGGAGTTAGGCACTAGGTAGGGAAAAAACCGGGATGCAGAGTCATGCCTCATATGAGATTTGCTTTCCCTGAATATTTTGCACAGTTGAAGCGTACTAACACTAATTTTATTCAGAGAAGTGCTCTAAAAGCTTTTAAAGCTGATATGCATATATTTAAATCCAAGTCAGTCATGTTAGGCAGAAAGACATCAGAGTTTAACTTCAAGTATGAATCTTATAGGTTAATCCTGATAAAAATAAGGCCAAACCTTATTACAGAGCATAAACCATAAAACCCCACGCATCCAATTGCTCTTTTTCACCACTCACAAGAGAAAAAGATATGCTGCAGCATGCCTAGCGCGCTAGCTTCCATGAGGCAGTGAAAAAAAGCATTGGCAAGGGAGGTAGCTGAAGAGAGTTCGTCAAGTCATCAGTGGCAAAACACTGGGGCCCACAGCCAGTGAAGCTTCATCGAGCTAGCAAGAGGCTGCTTGTGATTCGGGGCTGCTGAAGTGCGCCTTCCCCTTCTGCATCGAAGGAGAACCGTCCCCAGCGTGCTCAAGTTATTCTTGTTTTAAAGAAGAACAAAGAGGACCCCGTGTACGGCACTGGCTTCCAGAGCTGGGCATTTCTGGTGAGTCTGCAGATGGCCTGCTGTCTCCCGAAACACTGGGCAGAAGGAAAAACTGGATACGATGTAGCTACAGATTTTGTATATGTTTTTTTATCTGTCTTTCATGATTGCATGGCTCTTGTGTTGCTTTGAGGGCCCACTAGCACCTCCTGCCACAGAGATGTGTTGCCAAAAGAACGTGTTGCCTTAAGCTAGCCCGCAGTCCCACGTTAGAATGACATAATGCGAATTCTTCATCCAAATTCGAGCTGTTCAGAGATGGTAATCCTGCTCTCGCAGCAGTGAAAGAAAACTGTGTGCTAAGCTGCAGTGGGAACTGGCTGGCCCCATGGGCTTTTGCCCTGCTCAGCTGACTGTCTCCCATGGGGGCAGAGAAGGTCCCATCTAGTAGCCAGAGTTCCCCAGTATGAGTTAATCTAATGCTAATAGGGATTAATGCTAATATGAAACTAGCTTTCCTTACTATTGGCCCCTATATCCACCTTTATGAAGTTTCCTACAGTTTGTCTCTTCCACACAGGACAAAGCAAGGATAACCATGTCCATTCCTGTGAAAATGAAGACTTTTGTATCTATCTGGGGAGGACATAACTAGCGATTTTTATTCTGGGGTGCTTCTGCACTGAGCTTTGGATCACTATCATAAATTGTGGAGATGGAAGAAGACTCAACTGATCACACGTGCTTTTGGAACCCAGTTCAACCTATTAAAAGCCTTAGAGTAAGGATAGATAGCTGATAACAAGGATAACAGGATATGAGACAGAAAAATACGTACTCTGAGGAGAATTCACACCTGTGATTAACTGGTTTAGGCCACTGTGTGCACAACATATATTGTGCCAAAAAGGGGAAGAAAGATTCCTCATCTGAGAAGGCAATGCAGATGTGAACATCCACAGAGATTACAGCCCTCTCTTGCAGTTGAGTCTGGAGGGCATGGCTGGCTGGATATTAAGATAAAAAATATGGGCAAAATTCTCCTCCTTTCACCAGCAAAGCACACTTGCTCTGGGGACCTCCTAGGAATATGTATTCCTGTTCTGCTCCTGGGGTTATGTGCATATACAAGGGCTTCTATGGGATTATTAATACAAGAGGTGGAAAAAAAGAAGAGTTAGGAGCTACAGGAAACAGGAGAAGCCTGAGTGAAGAGTTATTGGTTCTTCTCTGATACGATTATTTTGTGCAAGTCTGTCGATTTCTGTAGTCAGCCCTGTTTAAAAATGAATGGTATTGCTATAAACCCACATTAAGGGCATTGTAAAAAATTACTTCCAAGCTTATTATGTAATATGTTGTCACATTTGAAGTCAATGGGCTCATTTCTCTCTGTAATAGCCAAGTTCAGTAGCAAATGTTTGCAGGCTGGGCTCTAAGATATGAAAATAAGATAAGCACATTCAGCCTCCGAAGTACAGGTATGATAAGTTAACCTAGTTAGTGAACCCATGGGCTTGCAAATGACACTGGTTGCAGAAGAAATTGGAGACCGAGTGGAGACCGAGTTGTGCCAAAGAGAGCGGATTGCTTTTTTACGTCAGCTGTTTGATGTAAAGAGCCATGAGCCTGAGACATATTCCCAGAAGAGAGCAGAATACATCCCTGAATGTGGCATTTACAAAACAGGATTATAGTTCCAAGAGGTAAATGCAATACTAAAAGGGTAATAATTATCCTATAGAACAGCTATGTAGTAAATGTGGGATTTCATCACAATGTTTGGGAATGTTGAACTTAGCGGCAGTGAATGAATAGGTCCAAGGAGATGAGATAGAGCTGGCCTGGCTGAAAGTCATCCGGTCTTCGAACAGCTACTGTGCCATCTCCATACTCAGCTGCCCTTCACAAAGCCCAAAGCACACATCGATGGTGGAGGCAGGTAGCCACCACCTTGAAATGCACATCTTGATCTGAAAATAACAACTACAATAACTGAAAGAAAAATATCCCACATTTGTTTCTGAATTACTTTGCTGCCTGACTTATTTTGTTGGTGTCTGTTCTTTCCACAGCTCTTTCTGCACGGCCTCTTTTGCTCTGGTCTTGCAGCTGGTCAGCAAATTTCAACATTTTGTTGGTAAAGTTTAAAGTATAGTTAAAAAAAGAGATCATTACATGAATTAAAAAAAAAAATCCTGGTATAATCTTTTAAGCGTGCCTTCTGAAAAATCATACTTTATAATTTTCTCAGTCTTTTTAAAAGAAACACACAACATCTTGAAGTAGCAAAGTTCAGTAGCGAACTTTCTGAGAGCACCACAGAAAAATAATGGAATGGAAAATATAAGATGAAGTCTGAGGCTATGATGATATTAACATTTATAAGTCGAATACAGGTCTCGGAGTGCTTTTGTCAGAAGGCGTCTGATGAAAATGTTAAGCTGGCTATAAACAGGTGGGCTCGGGTAAATGAGGGCATATGTGTTTCACAATTAAATGATCTAGACAAAATATCCTGAGTAGGGAATTAAAAGGTCATGTGACAAAGCTAAATACATAATCAGAAAGGTGAAACAGTTGTCTCATGTAAATCAGTTAGCTGATGCTCCTTAGCACGAATTTTAATAGTTTTTGCAGTAACTATCAGACCTGCTGCTCCTAGAGCTATCACAAAATTCTTTTGTAGAAGAAGCATTAAACTACCTGCAAATATAAGAAGATGGAAAGAAACTGATTTGCCTGTATGCAGGTTTTTCTGTTGTTGTTGTTTGGTTTTGTGTTTTTTAAAAAAGACCAGGACACTAAGGACAAGATGTTAAAAATAAGTAATATATAAAAGGAACCAAGCCCTTAACTACCATAGACAAAAAGATTTTTATCCTTAAGGGTACAAATCATGCCACATGAAATGAATGAAAACATGTTTAAAAAAACCCAGATGCCACATTATGCAGTTAATAATAGTACAGCAGTCAGTTGGTCGGTCATCTTATTTTAACTTAGCATGCATAAAACATATTCTTCCTATAACAGCAAGCCTCTCATTTATGCCATTTGAAAGAAGAAATCCCTCCTTCCTATTTTGTCAGTAGATGTTAATGTTTAAAGAACCAGTCTTAGTGGCTGTCAAACAAACTGAACAGTGATTTCAAAAAATACAAGCCAAACAGACCAGAACAAAATCAAGATTGTTTCATATAAATAAATTCAGACCACAGATAAACAGAATATTCAGCAATTAATATACATAATGAGTAAATCTAAAGTGCTAGTGGCAAGCTGGACTGCACTCAGTAGCTTCGGATGAGTAACAGTGACGGCATCCATACTTCACTTGTCTACTTTGATCTCCTCTCTCCTCTTTCTTCCTCCTGTTTCTTCCCTCGCCATCCTCTGTTGATATGAATCCCAAGTAAATTCTTTGGGACAGGAATGGTGCCTTTTTTCTTAAGTGCCCATAGAGAGCCCGGCATAAGCACTGCAGATTGCTAGCTGCAGCTTCTACAATATTGTTAATAGTAAATAATAATATGCAGCTGTCGGTTCTGATCAAAATATTCATTTCAGTTTGAGTTATTCTTGTTATCAGATGTTTCTGCCTATGCTTATGGAGGCTCAAGATCAATGTATCTTCTGGATAAATCTGTTTATTTCTTTTAAAAAGGAATTCAGATCCAATTAATTGTTCTGGGAGTGAAAAGATTTTTTTTCCTCCCCAATGTAATAATTTTCTTGATGGTTATTCTTATCTCTAAGAGATATAGCAGCTCACAGTAGGGTATCTGCTATTATTAGCATCCAGTAACCAGATACTTCCTGAGTTTCCATGTAATTGGGAACAAAAATGCACAATTTTAAATTCCACTATAATATTTAGTTATATTACTTGATCAGGAACTCTTTTTCGCAGAACGGTTATCTCCTCCTTTAAGAGGAAAACTTCAGGCATTTTGGATGAAAGGACTGATCTGCCACTTTAAAGATGCTGCTGGTCCTTTTTTATATTGGTGAACACTTTGAAAGGCAGGACTCTGGCTTTGTCCCTTTCAGGAGTTTGTAAGCAAGTATGTCACCTCAGAAACAGGATACCAAAGCCAATATTTGGTTATATAATGATGAGAGATCTTTTTCTGTTTACAAACGTACAAACAATTTTCACAGGAGGGATAAATCCAGCCTGCCTTATCTTCTCTTATCAGACTGAGCTATTAAGCGGCTTTATAAAATAATTTATTCTCACGTAATTTGACATTTTATACTGGGACCTAAGCATTTCCTTGGATTTTTTGGAGGGTTATCTTTGTTACCTGCCTCCCTGCTCAGCCCTCAGGCAAAACTGGATGGGAGCCACTGCATTATTCACTGGTGATGCTGACACGACCCTGCCCCTTATCAGGTGCTACTGCTCAACAGGTACAGTGATGGCAGTCGGCTCCCTCAGATGTTTGCATATATTCATCTCTCTTGTTAAAATCTGGACTACAGGACCAGAACCTGAAATATATAAAATATTGGAAAGAGTTCCTATTTGCAAATTAAAAAAACCCTTTTGCTCTGAGAGCAAATAGGCATTTCTCATAGAAGCAAAGAGGGAACTCCACCTTCCTCTTCTGAGTGGCCCATGGGCCACCTCCCCTCCTCTCAAGGGACTACTGAGTCTTTACGTCAGGTTACAGTCCTGCTTTTCTCACTGAAGCTTAATTAATGATGATTATATAATCCTCCCAAATGGAAAATCAAATCTCTTGTATTTGATTTAGCACAGCCAGTGACTCATGCAGTCACTCCACACAGCTCACATTGCTCTTTTGCTGGTCGGCCGCTCTCGCTTGGGCACAGCTAATTCGAGGGCAGTTCATTCATGTGCAGGCAGCTCGTGTCACATCCCTGGTGTAGATGTAGCTGCAGAGATGTCCTTGCAGCAGGGCTTACAGAGTATGGCCTCCCGCACACCATCCCCGAGACCAGCCCAAGCGTGGACCCTCCTGCTAACCCCAGCACTGGGCTGTGCATCTGCTCTAGCCTCCAGCTATAGCTGAGCCCAGGAGCTCTAGGGACGATGATCTTCTGAAAGACTGAACACGTGCCGCGAGCTATGTGAACTTTCCTGGGCAATATCTGGGGCTTGCACATGCATCTCCCTGCCCCTTCTTGGATGGGGGAAAGGTGCCAGTGACTGCTCCTCTGGGGGAGGAGCATGGGTTCGATGTAGGTTGTGTGTGATCTGGCTCCCTGATGGCAATCCTGGTGACAAGTCACCTTGGTAGATATCAGGTGTTTGTTCTGGTTTAGCAGAAAAAAAATTCTCTTTGGCATCTCAGTACAATGGCCTTTAAAGCCCCAGAGCTCCACTAAAGTTAGGGAGAGCAGCTAAGCCCCTAACTGGCTTTCTAAGCCTCAGGCCTTCAAATTAATCCATTCAAACCCATCCCTATATGATGTTCTCAGCCAAAAGTCACAATGCGATTAACGGAGAAGGTACGAGGGAGGAGGGAGGGGGCCAAGGTCAGTGGGACCCCAGCACGCGTGACCCCCTTCCCCCAAGCACCACCATTATATGAGCAATAAGCAGGGTTAAGTGAGAAGGAAAGGTAAAAGATTCGTCAGGACTGTCACTGCCATGACCCTACATTAATGAGAATGGAATAATTAAGTATCCTGGTGGGATCCTGATGGGATACAGCCTGCCCACGGATAAAAGAGCCTCCCCAGCCGCAGGGGCTCTGGCATCCCTGCAGCAGGAACACGCAGGCAGGGTGGACTCAGAGTATGGTCAGCAAACCATTGGAAACAAAGGTAGGATTTGGCGTTGGGTGGCTAAAAAGGAACGGCAGAGATTTGTATTTAGAGAAGAACATCCTGTATCAGTCTCCCATGTGTAAAAACATGCTCACACTTCCACTGCTGTGAAAAGCTACAGGGAAAAGCATTCTTGAATACATTCATAAGGAACGTCTCCTGCTAATTAAGCTTAATTTGCAATTTCTGTCTTTCTCCCCCCACAGTATGCTCAGCTAACTCTTTTCTTATCTTTAGCTTAGCCTCCTTCCTCCACAAACACCTCCGAAAAGCAGGATTTGGGGCCAGCTGATCCTACGCATGTAGGACGAGCGCTGCCCTGTGAGTGATAGGTATCTCCCCCACCACCCTTCCCACTGCTGTCTTTCTTGCCCCCTTGGCCTCACACCTGGAGGGGGGCTGGCTGGAGAACAGGTATTTGTTTAATGGGAGGAAGAAGAGAGCAATTACCGGCAGGGCTGGGAGGTGACTGCCCTGGGGTGCGTGGGCTGGGGGGACAGTGCCTGATAATGGGGCACCCTGGGGCCTGGGGGGCCACGCAGAGGCAGGAATCCAGCCCACCACTGCACCCATCAGATGCTCAAAGTTGTCCATGCTGCAAGTCACCATGCCAAAGCACAGCTGCTTGCCCCCAGCCCTGGGGCTGGAAAGCTGCATTCATACGGTGCTTGCTTGAGTTGATGTCCCCCACGCCTTGCTCAGGGTGCAGCTGGCTGACGCAAGAAGCCCGGTGGAGCCAACGACAGCCGCTTTGGAGGTTTGCACCCTCCTCCGGCTGCTCGCTCTGTCCTTGGCCCAAGGTTATCAGCTCCCAAGCAAACAGTTTGCTGCTGCTACATCACGAGTCCGGTGCACTTGCTTCCACCTTTGCTGGGAGGTGGTTTTGTGGCTGGATTAGGAGCCAGGCTGGGGGAGGTGGGCAGAGGGCGCCATGGGAGCAACCCCCGGCCAAGGGGGCGCAGTGCTGGGGACGCTTGTGTCTTGCACTGGTGAAGCAAGTATTTCCACCAGGCTCTGCACTGAACCAGGGAAACTAGTCAAGATGGGCAAGCTGCTGTCCTGCGATGGGGAGAGGGGAAGGGGGCCAGGAGGCACCATCTCACAGAGCGGAGGCAAGGGCCGTCCCCTCCCTATCCACCGGAGGGTCAGACTGCAGCAGAGATGGGAAGAAATTGGAAGAAACAAAATAAAGTGGAAGATTTAGAAAAGATTTAGAAGATTTTAGAAAAGATTTAGGCAAAAAGCAAAAAAAAAAAAAAAAGTTGAAGCAGAAAGCACGTCCTATTTGAAAGCTATAAGCTGGGGTCTTTGGAAAATGATTTGGTGTCTTCTGAAATCAATATGTTCCCATTTAGTTTATATGCATTAAACTAGGGAAGATATCTGTAATGCAGGTTTTATCTTTCTTCTGAGAAATAACCACTGATACAAATGCTGGGATATGAAATCCTAACGGGTAAGAGGGCAATATTAAGGTCACGCCAAAATAAAAGGCTGAAAATCCTTGAAGAAAATGGATCAGAAATTCCCCTGGTAGAAATGTATCCTTATGAGTCAGCACCTGAAATCCGGTTTCTGCTCTAGAAAACAGAACAGCTTGGTGCGCGCGTCTGTCAGGCAGCCGCATTTCACTTCATTCGAACTAGAAAGCATACAGGCAGTTACATTTTTTATACAAATAAAGCCTCAAATCAGATGGCACCAAACAAGAAATACATATCCCTATCCTGCACATAGGTTTCTATTCTAGTCATGTGGAGCAAGAGCAGAAAGTTAAACGGGGACAGGGACGTTTTTTTTTCACAGTGTGGTGTGCGGTTTTTGGAAAGCACGGTGGGGAATTTTTTGCTGAGGATGACCTATTTGGAACAATACCAGCAACTTTGGAAATGCCACTCTGGAGTTCAATCAGGCAAGTAACTAAAGCAAACTTGGGCAGGCAGGAGAAGGGAAAGTAATAAAAGAGTATTTCATTTCTGACACTAATGGCCATGCAGCAATCTGTTTGTCAGGGAACGGGCGAGGTGGAAATCTGTTCTTCATCCCTGAAAGATGGTTTCCCTAGATTGGCTGTGGTGCATTAGTGACTATGCTGACTGTATTTCCTTCTTTTTTTTTTTTTTTTTTTTTTTGAGAGTATTGGGTTCTGCAGCGCTGGAAAGGAATGTAAAATGGCAGCTGGAGAGGGAGGCGGGTGGAAGTGTCCTCAGCCACTCTGACGCCAGCAGCAGGGGACCCCGCAGACCCCTCACTGTAGCGTGGGGCGGTGGGTGCAGGCACTCAAGTACATGGCGCTGCCACCTTCCCCCAAAATTTTCCGGAGAACGGTGAGAGGGCAAATTTGGCAGATTATCAGTTCTGGCACAGAATTTGTGTTTAATGTAAGCCAGCAGATAAGGTAGCAAGCTTATTATTCAGCTAAATGGTACAGTCTTAGCACGCAGTACTAGTGAGCACAAACAAGCTCTCCTCTGAACCTGTCATTATTTGCAAACTTACCCAGAGTCCAGGATCACTGCTAACAAGTGAAGGGCAGTAACAAAAGCAACTAACACAATTTCACTCTTCATAGATATTCGTCCAGCTTTTGCAAATCAGCTGCGAGATCCATGTGAAGCAAAATTTACCCCATAATGTTAAAAATAGTCCTTTCAGTTAAAAGCCTGTCTTGTTCAATGGAGCAATACTTATATTTTATTTTACACAGCTAAAGTAACATTTATACAACAATTAAAGCTTACCATTGCTGTAAGACCGAAAATTTCCTACAAATTTTATGTATTCATATGTTGGAAATTCCTTTGGGTTCAAACTTCCTCTCAGAAGATGACAATAAAACTCTAGTTCATTGTCAGCTGGATTGTTAAAAGAAGAAGAAGAAGAAATAAATATACTATTTAAGCTAAACCCAACCAACGGTGTCTTCCAACCCCAATCTTGCAACTGGCAACACGAGAGCAGCTTGTTACCACTCAGAGCCCTATACACCAATGTGCTATACCTTGCAGGATCAGAGCCTCTGCAGAGAAGCACCTTGCAGGGGTGCAGGTTGTTCAGCGCTGTGCACAGGTCTGCCTGCAGCTCAGGGACAGCCTTCGAGACTAACTCACCCTTCTCTTACACCACCTTCATCACAGGAGTTACACTGCCGTAACATCAGTGTAGCGAAGGAGAGAATTGCATCCCTCATTTACAGCTTTTTTTTTCTATTTAGCTTTTCATGACTCACAGCTGTTCTACATCTTGTGTTGGAAAACTATGCCTAATTACCTCAAAATATCTATTAAATTAACTTTGGTGTATTAGCTATCAGCTGCAGGTTTTGTATATACAGTAGATTAAGCAGCTGTATGTCTTACATTATTGTGTGTTTTCTGGCTTCCTATGCCTTACCTCCTAGAGTGAATAAGGGTGATGCAAGTAAAAGGGTTTTCATGAAAAACAAAATTCAATTTGAAAAAGAATTACAATGATTTTACAGATACTTTTCAACTACAATGCAAACCAAAGGTGTGTGACATTAACATATCTCTGAACAGCATCTTACTTGAACAGGCTGAAATATCAATTAAGATGTGATTTCTCTCAGGCGAACTCTCAGTTTCCATCGGCTAACCTATTTTCCTTAGCTGTCTCAAAAGATACAATATTTAATAATTAACATAAGTAGTCTTAGCCTAGTAAAATAAAGGCAATGAGTTTCATTTAAAAATAGTACCAAAGGGTCATTCCAGGTGGCAAGATATTTTTAAAAGGCTATGAACCTAAGTTTTATATTGCACATCACGTAAAAAACTCTTTATGAGAGAAAATTTTTCTCCTGCCCATGCTTTTTCATCATACTGGGAAAGACAAAATAAAACTTACTTTTTAGGTAATCCGATGAGGCAGAATCCGTCATAAGCATACAAGAAGATAACATCTTATAAATTTCTGAATGTTCTTGTTCTGGGAGGAAATTTAACAAATTCTGATCCAAGACATCACACTGAAAAGAAAAAGAACCTTTGAGAAAAATCGAAATATCACGACGAGCAACACTCTCATACGTGCGCAGCAATGCAGATACGAAGCCTGTGGCAGTCGACAGGAGTTTTCCCACTGATTTCCAGGCACTCCTGACAAAGCCTAAACCAGGGGGCAACTGCTGGGCAAACCGAGTGGCCGCTTCTCCATGGGCCAGTTCTCAGCTTACTTCTCAGCACTCAGTGATGCTCCTCTAATATTTCTCACAGACTGTCAGGTGCATCGGGTATGTCCATACAATTAAATGACGGGACCTGGGAATGGGCTGGAAAATGGGCATCCGGCTCCCCATACTGCTCGCCAGCTCCATGCACGGGGCTGTGTTGTGCAGCTTGCTCTTTCCTTGGCAAACCCTGACTAACGGGAACAGTGGGGCTGGGAGTGACCCTGAGCAACCGGATCGAAGAGCTGGGTCAATCCTGGATCCAGCTCCTCCCTGGAGGGACTCCCTCAGCTCCTGGGAAGTGCCCTCGGGGTGGCAGCCGTGGCTCCCCCCCTTCCTGCATGCTGGCAGGTCGGAGCAGGGAGAAGGGGACTCTCCAGTCTGGAGATTGCTTTGCAGCAGCAGTAGTTAGTCCCCAGGGAGGGGGACTTCGCGGTGCCACTGGTACAAGCCCTCTGGCCAGCCATGGGCTGAATGCCCGGGTGTCTCCAGCCCCACGGTCAGCTGGCACAAACCTGAAATCCATCCGAAATCTAGGTACTGAGATTTGGGAATGGAAAGAGGAGACAGATTTGTGCAAAAGGCCATGACTGCGCCAGGGTGGAGAAGACAGGAGTCTGTCACAGGGTTGCCAAGAGGAAGGTCTCACTGTGTTGAGCGTGGTGACTAACCTAATGGTAGAAGAGTGTATCTGAGAGGAAGTCCTGAGGTAAAGTGACCCTCTAATGGCATTGACTTATACCCATCCCACTTGAGACTACCTCGGGCTGAGCTGGCACACTGACACAGCTTCGTGTGTCGTCAGAGCAGCTGCTATCAAACTGTATAGTCATGTTGAAAATGTGTTAGCCCTGTATGAGGCTGGCAAGTTATTAATCATCATCATTTATTTATGTATTTACTTAAGATTACGCTTTGGTTTCCCTGTGCTTTCCACCCATGCCTGCTGTTCTGTGTGGAATTCCTGTTTAGAGCAGTGAAATGCATCGAGTATACTTTGAAAATCAGAGTGCTATGCTTTATACACTTCTCTTGATGTGATAATATATTACTTTAGATTATTCAATTTTAAGTATTACATGTGCTCATTACTTGAATATTCCTTTTGTGATGAATACTTGAAAATTATTTTTGTGACTGTAGTATATACCTGATTAATATGCATCCTACTGATACTGCGTGTAATTCAGGTTTTTATATAGGTATGTATATAAACATTATATTTATTTTTACACAAAATATAGTACATTGTTCATGTAATTTTGGACATATGAAGAAAGAGCACCTGATGGGAAACTGCAGTCGTGCCATTTCTGTTCAAGGCTTATGGTACAATCTCAGAAAAGTAATTTTTCCCTTCTCATTCCTTTTCTACCTGTAAATGTTAGATAATGATACTTATCCACTAGTTTCACATAAGCCTCGTGGGGGTTAATTAATCTCCCATCCACTCAGCAGTAGCTGCAGGAGGACTAGGTGTGAGCTGTCACCGCTCCTCAAACACATTATTGCTTCTTCAGTGACCTGAGGATGTACTACCTTTTGTCTCCATATTGTGACCAAGCTCTGACTCAAAACCTATAATCAATTTTGCCGTGTTGTTTCCATTTAAGGGGATAGCTGCACAGGCCTACGACTATGTGTATGGTAAAAGTTGCAAGACTTTTGTCCCACACACCCCTCAGAGCGATCTCCTGCCCTGAGCACCAGCTATTCATTGATTTGCAAGTCCCGGCATTTATATTTTTTGCTGCCATCATGTACCATATCCAAATTTTAATATTTAGTTTGCATCTTTTCTGTTAGGGAATGCCAATTTTTTTTTAAATGAGTATGAAAAAAATGATAAGGTATCTACTTTTTACTGTGTTTCACAACTCTTGCCTCCTGCAGAGGTTAGGCACACCTGTAAAGCAGCACATAGAACACTATTTCTGCATCTTGTAGATATCAAGACTCCAACAATGTTCTTGAATCAATATGTCAATCAAGAATATATCGACAGGTCAAACAGAGAGAAGGAAGCAAATATTCCACGGTCTCGCTGGAGCTGTAGGAAATGCCAGGCAAGCTATTCAGAGCTAATTCTGCACCAGACCCAAAGAGCAGACATCTGGTGCCATGGGAAAAAGGTGACCAGAGAGATGGACAAAATTTGATCACCACAGACAAAAATGTATCGGTTGGAAGGGAATGGTTTGCAGCTTTGTCTAATTATTCTAATTATTCTGCAGCGGGCAGCTCTGCCCCGCTGGCAGACACAGCCACAAAGCATCGCTGAATGAAACAGGCAAAGCGGATAAAAGATAAATTACAGTGACTGTGGGTAGAGTGGTTAGATGAACTATGTTAATGCATATTTATGCTGCTGAGCTTGGAATCTACTCTGCACCTTGGAATCTGTGGATCCTGCTAACAGAAACTTCTGAGTATTGACTCCTGATAGCTATGGCAGGCAAAGAAAGAACAGCTTTGCATACATGGATGCTGGTCCATTCTAAAAACAACACACAGTAAATTCACCCCAAGTTCTGCAGTCATTTGATGTATAGCTTAAATATCTGTGCAGTTTCAACAAAACAGCTATACTCCAAAATGGAGCTCCTTCCTCACCTTTTCATCACTTTTTGGGGGGATGAGGAAGAAATATGATGAGTTATTCCTGCTGCAGGGAAAAAAAGCAGGGGAACTGAGGAACATGGTCACTACAGGGACGGGAAGGTGGAGGGCTGCAAATGAGACAGGCTTCTTTCCCAGTAACCAAAAAAAATCAAGGTAGCTCTGCTCTTGTGTGCTGGGATTTGGCCCCTATATCAATCTATATATCCTGCAGAGATGTCCATTGCTACCCTGTAACAGCAACACAGCATGCAAAACTTTTGTACACTATAAGGTGCTATGTGCTGGATTTTTCCACCCTGACATTTAACTAAAGCACCCAACACAGCGGAGCAGCTGCCTGAGCGTCACCTGGGAGTCCCTGGGGAGAAAGACACCCCCCAGGAGAAGCTCAGCCCTGCCAGGGACCTCCTGCCTTGGCACAGCCGCCTCCCTGCTGACCCTCAAGGAGCCTTGCACGGGCAGGCACCGAGCCCAGATCCCCCAGCTACGGGACTAAAGCTGGATGAGATGGACACCGGTCTCCCAGTCCATGAGCGGGTGCAGCACCTTCTGCCTGAGTCCGTGGACAGGCAATGTCCATTAAAAAGCTGCATCTCCTCCTGTAGGTTGGAAATAGTCACTCTGCCACCCGTGTTTAACTGTTTCACTCAGAAAAGCAGGCAAGAAGGGGCAGGGAGGACCCTCCTCCAGAGACTGCATAGTCTTGGGGTCTTAGCATACCATCTGACTGGCAAATGCTATGAGTTGTGACTAGATTTCCAGGAGTTCACTTCAACTATGGTGAATCTTACCATGTGAGCTAAACCTCTCTTTACATTAACCGACCCTAGGAGTAGCCTCCAGATCTTGTAATAACAGATTACTTACAATTACAACAGAGGAAGTTTGTGTTTGAAAATGCTCCGTGGAACTTAGGGAAGCTTTATTAAAGAGAATTGGATATAATTGTTCTCAGCACCAGGGTCTTTCATGATTTTAATGAAAGAAAATATATCAGATTTCTTGATAGGGGCCCTCAGAGAGCCCTACTCTGCATTCTGCCCAGTTTTGCTTCCCTTTCAGTGCTCAAAGCAGAAGATTTGCAGAGTACTTTTTTTTCCTGCAGTCACAGAGGAGAAAGAATTGGTTTGTCCCTCAAACAGTGACTGAATTTAGCTTACAAATAGATCCTGGAGGTAAACAAAATAAGCCACACAGCAGCATGATCAGTTTTAAAACTTAAAAAGACATATGGAAGGGGCAGCATGGGACCAAAATGTCCAGTGTGCACCTAACTGCACACCCAGCTGGGCCCCTGCCCATGGCCGCAGCGATTTGTCCACCCCGGGCAGGCAGAAGCCTTTGTTGCTTGCTCAGTTGTGGTCTGTGGGATGCACCCAGTCACTCCACAAGCGTGTGCTGGTGGGGCACTTGTTAACCATTATCACTCCATCTGCTCTGAGAAGGTCTGTGGGAACTCCTGCTCCACCTCCAGCCCTGGCATGTTGGTCATTTCATGCAAATGAAAAATAATGGTCATTCTTGTCATTGTTTTGGGCAAAGTTTATCACACAAGGCACGACTTTGGGAGTGAAAACCTATTTAACCTCTGATGGTCCAACTCAGGAATTATGAACCTGAATCCATTCATGTTCAGCCAGGGCTTGAGGTTTTAGGCACAGAGTCTGAAATGTGTCTTCCTGAAGAGCAATACTTTCCCGCAGCAGATCTACCGTCTCCACTAAGAATCAATATTTGGAAGGGATAGCAACAAAACCCCCAAACCATGAAAGACAAAGAAATCCCATGGAAATCAGTAAGTGTATGAAGACCCAACAGCCTGCATGCAGGACAGGGATCTCTCTGCCTTTGAAGTAAAGGTAAATGTCAGAAAATAGTCAACTACTGGTTTTCTCAACTGTTGAGGATTAAAGAAAACTGAAATAGATAGATTCAGTTCAATCTGTTGTTGCATAGCAATATTCTTGCATTTACCAGGAGCTGCCACCTTTCATCAAGTTCCTTTTGTCTCAGAAGAAAATAATTTTTGTTCATATTACAGCAAGGTAGTGTGTGCGAAATACATTTGTCTGGGTGGAAAACATAACACATATTTGGAGAAAAAGAATTGTAATTTTCCTAAGAACATGGGTGGGGTTGCAGTACAATAATGATTTGGCAGCTATTTTTTTCTCCTGGGCATGTATTTATTTGAGACCAAGTTACTACAAATGAGTGTGAGGATTAATCCTTAATTATTGTGCCATTTCTCCTAGAGCGGCCTTAGCAACAGGAGCAGGGTTCGGGCAGTCCCTCTCCCCTGCTCCTCCAGCCCAAGGCAGCACACACAGGAGTGTCTCCCACAGCATTAGACCCAGCAGCCCGCTGATAAAACAAGCCCTATGTGCTGGACCCGAGCGCTGAGCATCGGCTCCACCAGCACCTCCCGGGAGCGGGGTGCGCTCCCCTTGGGAAAGCACAGCTGAGCTGCGGGGACAGCTCGGCAGCAGCCACCGGCTAACTCTGAATTCAATGGGGTTTTTGTCCTTTACCTCCCTGGGAGCAGAATAAGGCCCTTAACAAGCTCCTCGTCAGGCTGCCAGTGGCAATGGTGCTATTCTCTGCTAGTTTAGAAATCAGAGATGGAAAAGATCAGGCAGGTCACCCTGTCTCTCCCTTGGCCAGAGTATTCCCGCAGAGCTTTTTCCATTCAAGCCGAAGTGCCTCATAGCAACAAAAACCTGAAGGGTATGAATCAGACGGAGAGAGAGCAGAGCTGATCAACGGCAGCGGCCAGCATAACGCAGGGACAAAACCCCTCACTGCATTTTCAGGAAAACACCAACCCCTGCCCCCACCCTTTTATGTCTGTTTCTAAAAATGCAGGGCCCGATCCTATGATGTGTAGTAGAAAAGCCAATGCCAGAATTACTCACCGGTAAATGCCCTAGAAGAGGTGTAATGCTGTCAGACACATAGATGATGCTTCCACCTGTGGTTACTGCTATAATGAAGCCATCTAATGCCTAAGGAAAACAGACAAGTGGAGAGTGCTTTAATAGGAACGAGGGGTGTAAACAGGGCGTCTCATTGCGTGTTGATCAAAACAGTTTGATTTCAGCACCATATTGTTATCGAGTTGTAGGAACGTTATCCCAAGTTGCAGAACAGTAATTCTCTGATTTTACAGTCTGATTTAACTTTTACAACACTCTTTGTAGTCTAGTAAAACCTACTGTTGAAGCAACAAAGGGCTCACAGGAACATTTCATGTCTCAGTTTTTAAATTAATCACACATTTTAATAATGCAAAATGACTAAGACTGGATCCCTTGGAAGTTATTAAAATGAACATTTGAGCTCTGTGTAAATATCAAAGGACAATGAAAGGATGCGGTCCTATCTCAGAATGGTACTTCTCTGCAAACCCCATAAATCTCAGTTTGTATTAATGTAACGTTGTATATTACTGGGCTTTCATGTAAGTAAAAGCAATGCAAATGATCAAATAATCCTTAGCCTGAGTTTTAATTGAGTGATTTATTTTAAAGGTCATGGTATTAGATTACTCATCCCAAGAGAAATTCACCCTTCTGCAATTTCTTCCTCACTTTGGTCCCACCTTGCGGTAAGCCCCTTCACTCCTAGGACTGAAGGGGAATGTCAGCCTTATCCTCATCCTCTGCACAGGAGGAATTTCACCTTCAAAATTAGTTTCTTCTTTAGTCTAAGCTGCAAAGTTTTGAGCTAAATCTTGTTCAAAGTTAAATCTAGGTAGGTTTCTAGATCTAAAGCAACATTTCACCTACTCTGAGCAGAACCCCTCCAAAAATTAAGAGTCAACAGTAGGTGCTCAGAGACTGTATTAAAACCTTCCCATTGTAATATAGGAGTCACTGGTGAAGCTCCCAATGCCTTCAAGTAGAGCAGGTCTGGGTCCTTCCTGTCAGTTCACTGGTGATCTGGAGTTGGTGCTGCTCGCAGTGTTGGAGCAGTACGGGCACTGCAAGCATGACTGAATCAGAGCTGAGTTTGACTATACTCCAGAGGCAATACCTGGTCAGGAGACAGGTGTACTGCAAACAGCCTGATCATGGAGACACGGCATTACAAAACCTTACTGCAAACCCAGCCATGCCTCCAAGCCAGACTAGCAGTTGATCCTGTAAGCTGCAGCACATCCTTCCCGCGCTCCCCGCCCCCCCCGCGCTGACTTCAATAAGGGAAAGAATTCTGAGAACACTGGAAAATGCTAATTGTTTTTCAAAAAAAAAGGAAAACACAAAGCCTTGAATAAAGACACAAACATATGTTCCTTTTTCCAGAGAATGCTGAGCACCCACAACTATTTAAGTCAATGGGAATCTGCTGGTGCTACAATCCTTTGAAAAGCAGGTCAATAACTTATACCCCAGTAGAAAAGCGTGTGTTTAGCATCTCTGAAAACCCTCCAGCTGCTATAGTTAGTTTAATTTTGTTAATCTAAGTGCAGAGAATATGTTTTTCTTTAGTGTAGTACATTCAAGCTGTTTTCTTTTTAGAAAGCGTGATAGCTGTTAACCCGTAGAAGAGAGCAGTGGTTTTACAAGGCAGCTGGGTTGTGCATGTTACTATGGTGAAGGTTGTTGGTTTTTTTTTTAAGTCAAGTCTTTATTTCATATCCAATGCAAATTATACAAAGTGACTCACATCAGAATTTTGTGGTAAAATCAAGTTAATGTATGCATACATAATTCTATTTTTATTTACTCGCAACTGGTCCTTCCAATATTAAGAGGGCATATCCCTCTTCAAAGATTTCACTACTGCAGCAGTCCTAGATGGACAAACAGAGCCTAATACCCACTCCTACGTAATTTGATGACAGCCTTTTCAGTGGGGTAAGAAAAGGCCATTTTCAGGAAAGCTGATGTATTACCACAGTCAATTATGCTCTGATTCTTTTGAATCAGTGCTTGAAAAAACCCTTCCCATCTTTTAATAACAGGATGGGAAAAACTTCAAGCAGTCTTGTCCAAATGTTAATAAAATAAGATTAGTAGAAAGGCAAGAAAGAAGAGAATGACGAACAGCTGGCTCAACAGGACATCCCAATACCCAGTGTTATCTTGAAGGGCATGGAAAATCACAGTAGCAAGAAGGTGATTTATAAGCTGGGAAACTAAAAGCAATTGTTTTAATCTAAAATTGTGTGGCATACAAGTAGAATCAACAAAGGCCCAGCCAGTCAAGACAACTGCCAATTTATTGCTCTCCGAGGGAAATATTTCAGTGCAGACTGAAGGAGTTATGTACGTTAAGTTCCCGTGCACTGAGATGGGAATCGGGGGTTGTTGGTGCAACATGAGCAAAGTGTCTCTTCACACTGAACCAGGGGAGTCTCATCACAACGAACTGCACTGGCCGAGGCACCGCCAGCCCCTGAGGGCCAGCAATGTGCCGCGGCTTCGTGCCACCCCTTGGTGGGTCAGGCTGCTCCCCAGCATCCCTCCCTGCCTGTGGCCAGAGCCTGGATCACGCCCCACGTTCATGTCATTTGTGGGAGGTGGAAAAGCTTGTTCTCAAAGGACGCTGCAGGGCCATGCAACCTCCACGTGTTTAGTACAGGAGAAGATCCTTGCTAAAGAAGGTTCTAGCTGTTACTGAGAGAAAAAAATACATTTTAGCAGCTCATTTGCATTTCATCTCGAACCTACATAAATGCCATTGAGTCACCTCCCTTCAAATTCCAGCTAGCATTAAAAGCACCTATGGTATAATTTAAAGGTAATTTAAAAACTATTATTGCAAAATAACCCTGCTCTTGTTAGAATAAAAAGTGTTTGATAAGGGCCTTGAAAATCATTAGAGTGGAAGTATTAACTGTATCAAACCAAGAGGAGCTGTCAGCTTTTATCTGCTTGTACAGCACCTAGCACTAGAGGGACGCGACACTGTTGCTTTTTAGGCGCTAGACTTACATAAATATTAAGTAATAATAACACCTTCCAAGAACAGGAGAAAAACTGCTGTGTGCCCTTTTCCTCACCTCTGTTTGTAAAACTAAAATGTAACCTGTGATTTGAATCTCTCCCCCGGATTGCATTTCTTGGGACTCCCTGCGCAGTTTTGCAGGCTGCAGCAGCACGGGGCAATGGCACCGTTGAGAGTGAAAAGCAACATGTGGGGACTCTAATCCCTTGTCCCAGTGACAGCTCTGCTTAACTGTCAAAGACAGCAGTACCTGAAACCTCCTCTTTTGGAACTGCAGATGACATTTTATTCTAGACACATGGGCATTTCCACGACTGCTAGACAAAATTAGGAAAGGTATATATGCATGTTCACCTCCAACATCAGCTGGGTGAATTCTTCGTTGCTGAGAAACGAAGGCTTCCAGTCCTGCTGAATTTCAGAAATCTCCGTCTGTGCCGAGACTTCTAGACAAATAAAACATTCCATTTTTTTAAATTCAAAAAACCGTGTATCATCTTGCAAGCCTATATATGGGTTGCTATGAAAAGATAGAAATCACCTTTATATTCAAAAATTGCAGTTTTCAAGCACGGGTTTTGCATAGAGAGACAATAACGACTATCTAAACTGGGCCCGATCCTGAAATGTTTTCCTCATTTTTTACTCAGCTCAGCTTGAACTGACTTCAGTGGGAGCCTGTATTCACATAGCCATTGGCCTCAATCAGCCTTACCTAGGTATTGATCAAAAGATAAAACCACTTTGCATGAAATTAAAATCAAGGCAAGGATTAACACCTGTCAAATTGATATTTACAATTTACAGCTTCAAAATTAGGATGCCAGAGAGCTAGAGTTCAGCCTGCAGCTTCTGTGCCAAATAAGGAGCAGCATGAAAACTTCTTCAGAGGCGCCCCAAAGGGCCGTGACCCCAAACAGCAGACGTATTGCTCTGTTCTCCAAAATGCAAGTGAAACATGAGTGTTTGCACCAGCCTTGCACTGGAGCACCGACGTCTCATCCCAAATCCTGTCTGGAGGGGAGGGTCTCCTGTGCTGTCAGCCCATGAAACACCAGGGGGGTTTTGCCCCACTGTTGGCTAGCCCCGGCCCGGCGGCAGCCTGAGGATGCTTGCTCCCTGACAGCCTTCCATGGAGGGGTGCAGGCGCACCGGGGTAACAACAACAAGTAACGGTGCACTGAAACGGGGCACCGTACCAGGGGTAGCTGGATGCACCATGGTGAACTGTTTCCTTCAGAAACCAGCCACCCATGTTAGCTCTACCCTAGTAATGCATTAATAAACTTGTCAGACAGAGTTATAGGGGTCAGATCTTATAATTTAGAGAGACTTGTGCTGGTTTTGTTCACTGCTTGCTCTGCTTGTCTAAAAGTTCTCCCTCGTTCAGCATTAGTAGTGAGAGGATGCTGAGCGTAGCCTGTCTTCTCCTTTCGGCGCTGCCTGCTAATTAATCCTATTATTTAACACTTCCAGAGAAAGTAATACCCAACGCTCCCTATTTGGAGCACATAGGCAAACTGGCCAGAGAAATGCAAATGGCTAAATGATATTAAAGACAGTAAATTTATACCAGTGCCTGTGCATATTGTCACCTAGAAAGAAATCAAAGCCTCCGTTCAGGCTTTATTAGTGGAGGTGCAGCCATCTGCTTCTACCAGCTCGTTCAGCTCGCTTTCTGCACTGCTGGGGGCTGTCACTGGTAGCACGGCGGCTCTCCACAGCCCCCATGGTCTTATACAGAGATTTCAAAACCAGAGTAAGGAAAAAGAGAGATCAGCCCCAATCAGATTTTTATTATATAGTCTCAGAATATAGCATACTTTCAGCAGATCCGTAGCTTGGAAAAGCTGATATACACAAAACAGTGACTGTTCGAAGAATTACTTGAGATTTGGGAGATTCTCTGGATTATAAAGAAGGAGGCTGTTTATGAAGCAAAAAAATCTGAAAATTGAAATCCCCCTCTGTTATAACTAAAATCTTGGTTTAGCCTACTAAATGAAAGGGAAATATGACTCAATAAACCAGATCCAAAGTACACCGAAGATAATCAACATTTTAAAATGCTGATGCTTTGTATTATATTGTGTGACTACTAATCTAGTTTAAAAATAGATAACATTTGCTTTTTTTAGCAAGTGCACAAAAACCAGTCACAGTTTGACCCAGCTGCTGTGGAAGGACTTCTGACTGGTAGCTTTCTTTTACCTAGTTGTTCTTCCAGAAATGAAGTGCCTTTTGGAGTAAATTATTTGGGCTATCAGCTACACTTGTCTACACTTATTCAAATCTCGTGTGATTGTTCTTTGCTTGGCTTTATAATTGAGCATATTCACATCCTCCTTTACTCTGCCTTGGGCAGCTAAAAGAAAAAAGATACGTTATTACTGTCATTTTTTAACAGGTATATACAATTATTAAACTTTGAGATGTCCTAGTCGTGCCCTCCTGTATGAAATCATCTTGTCTGTGGCAAAAATTCATTTAAGGAGAAATTGCGCTCTAACAACAGAACCACTGTAATTATGTCCCCAATAAGTTTGACATTTGTGATTCCATTACGTTGGCAGTGATGACATGAGTTTTTATGGTCTTCCGTTTCACCCAGAGCTCTCCATGGAGTAAGGACAGGAGGTGCTGGATGAGCGAAGGCAAGCCTGGTGATGCAGTGCACCAGCTCGCGAGAGCCCTTTCTGCCTTGTGGGACCAGGGACGTTCCCCACAGTCACCAGCTGAAGTCTCTTCCTCACAGGGGCAGAGCAAGAGAGCCCCGTTTTAAACCAGTGCCCTGATTTATAAGGGAGGAGTGTTTCAACGGTCCGCTGCTGGCAGATGTCCATGCGTCAGGGAGCCCACAGTGTGCTTTCCTCTCACCAACTGGAAACTACACCAACCAGACTAGATCAGCGGGGTCAGACATCTCCTCTGCCCTCTGTGAGGAGGCGTGTGTCTAAGGGACTTAACTGTCACTGCTGTGTGCATTTTAAAAAATAAACTCCTGGCTTTCCGAGGCCAAACTTTACTATTGGAACTGCATGCTGTGGAAATGTGACGTAGCTTCTGCTTGTGCAAACTGGGTGAAGCACGTCAGCTATCTGTGGATGCAATTTGCTGAAACCGACTTCAAAAACTGAGGCCTTTTCTGGTCTGAGTTTTCTGCTCACTGTGGAAAATTGAGTCCTACACAGTCCACTGAGGAGCAGAGGGGCTGAACAGATTGCTTCCCTGCATTTTTTCTGCAGAGAAGCTGGGGTGAATGCTTTGTTCTTTTGCTCAGAATACTGCAAATTTCACGGAAGGGAATCTTCTCTCTGGCCCCAAATCTCTCTTGTTCAAAGCATCCCTCTTCTTCACATATGCTGCAGGGCACTGCTGCCCACCTTCCCTCGGTTCCTGACATTCGCCCCCTTCTCTAGCAGGTTGAGAGTCATCCTCAACTAAAGAGCAGCCAAGGAGACGGATTTGGGCAGCACAGTGCCTGAAAACAATCTTTTTTGATGAGATAGGAAAAAAACCCCCTTACGTTGGCACTTTTAGGCCCCTTGAGCCATTCTGATAATCACTGAAGGAAACAGGATATTGTAGTAACCGTCTGGCAAGTGCATGAAGAGCTGCAGTAAATCTTACCATTGTGTTTCTGCAGAAAGCCAATGACTTTTTCCAGCACAGTAGTTTTGTCCATTTTGCGAGTGTTGCCTGGAAGCATGGAGCTGAGCTCTTTGATGAGAACATTGAACTGATCGCGCCTCTTCTTCTCAGACTTGTTACGCGAAGCCCTGTAGGCAGGGGGAAAAAAACGGATGAGTAGACCAAGAGGAAGAATCATGTACCTCCTCTCTGGAGTGTATACACATGGAAATTAGCTTGCTGTGTGCCTCAATATGTGAAGATCGACACTGGCCTCCAACAAAGCTGAAGAGACAAGTAGGAAGTGGCTGTTCCTACCTCCTGTTCTTGTCTTTCGGCCCCCTTCAGAGTCCAGCGGGGAGATAGAGGCTCTGCTCGCCCTTCTTTGCTGCCTCTGGACACTCTGGTCAAGCCTATCGGGTCGGCATTAAGCCTGTAAGTGAAGGAGCTCTGTCCACCTCCTAGGCATGTGCAGGATCTTGAAAGTTCACGCAGCCTCTGAGCAGGCACTCAGAGTAAGAAGAAATAGAAATACTGGGACAACAGTAAAACTGCCCATAAAGGAGAAGAGTGGGGTCTGGTAAAACTATGGGTCATACCCATCCGTGCAGTCTTAACAGGAAAGAGGGACCCTGGTCCTGCAGCTCAGCCACTGCACCGGAGCTGGGTCAACCTAGAGGGACCTGCCCGCTTCAGTCACAGGTCCTCTGGCTACCTCCAAGCTGGCTTACAAAGAGGAATCAGGCTGTTGTCTTCCAGTCATTAAGATCAGGGACTTGAGCAGAGGTTGCTGCAGCTCCCACCTTGTTCATACGCCACTTAGTTCAGTCTCCCTTCCAAGGTGACAAGGGCAAGCAGGAGGGAGGGCATCAGCACGTCTCAACCCAGCATGGACCGGGTCTGAGGCTGGGATGTGTTCCCAGGCCTGGGGGCTCATAAGTGCTACCAGGGGTCCCCTGCTTGCCCCTAATCTCTGTGTGCCACTGAGAAAATCGCTTAAGGTCACAGTGCCTTGACTCTTTAGGTGTGAAATGAGGACTCTGCAGCTTTCTTCACCCGTCTTTTCTGTTTAGCTCGCAGACTCCTTGGAGAGAGTCTGCTTCTGCTGCTGTGTTTGAAGAGCTCATAGGAAGAAAGGACCTGATTTCATTTGGGGTGTTTTGGCACCATCATAATACTGTCATTAAGGCTGTTGATAATCTTTTCAGTGTGTGCACTTTATTTTTTTAAAATTATATGTCAACCTATACATGAGCAAGTGTTTTCTGAATTGTTCCCATGAATACAACAACCATTCTACTTGGAGGGTATCACCCGGACTTCTGTAGCCATGTGAAAATAGAAATAAATATAACCCAGAAGGTTTGTCTGTTCTTCTGAAAGGTCCTCAAGCAGACAAGATTTGCCTTGTTAATTACGTAAAGATCTAAAAATCTGGTTACATGTAGACACGAAAGAAAAGCCAAGAGGCTGGTTCTCACTCTGAGCTTGTCAGTCCCAGCTAGCTCTGCTGTACCTCATAAGCAGCTCTGGATGCACACTGCTGAAAATCAGAGCAAAATTTAGCCCAGCATCTTCATCCCCCCCAAGGACCAGGATGGCAATAAACATTTTCAGCAGAGAAATCACTGCAGAGGCTTCTGGTTGTTGCTACTGACAGAAGGGTAATTTTTGTTTGTCTTGCTCTCAACCCTGAACACACTTGGAGATACACTGGATAGAAGCCAACACTTGATTATTTTACAGCTTTGAACACAAGAGATTGGGTGGATACTGCCTGACTGATTTCAGCCTGTTCTTATTACAGTGCAAAAGGCTGTCAGAACAAGATGTGAAAAGCTCCAGCCTTATCCTATTTCTGTAAAGTTCAAGGGGACATTAAGAACAGCAACATTTTACTTCCTCATAATTCAATCCTCAGTTCATTTTAAGCTTAAAGGGTCTTGATGTCCCTGAAAATAAAATACAACACCAACCATCTATAGGGAAAGTGTTGCTTTTTCCAAAAAAATAAAGATGCCTTGACAGAAATATAAAGTATCTATTTTTAACACTTGACATTTTATTCAGAAAGGAAACATAAAAACTCCTCTAGTGGAAATAACTCTACCAAGATCTGAATCGATGATCACAGTAAAATCTTAAAAAGGAAAAAAATGAGGGACACCCCCCCCCCCCCATTAGGTAATCTAAACTATCCCTGCACAGTTGTAAATGCTTTGTTCAGTCCAGTTGTAAATGCCTTAAATAATGCAGTTTTCATCACTTCCCATGGAAGATTATTCCCTAGCCTTGCTTACTTCACTGCTAGGGCATATCATTTACAGTAAGCCAAAACAGTCTCTGTCTTAATTCCATACTATTCGTCCCAGTTCTCCTCCCTCCTCGCTACTCCGAAAAAAATACAGCATATCCAAGGGGAAGAAGGAGACACTGTATGAACAAAATCTGGATTTTTAGTGAATACAGCTAAAGGCAATACAGGACAGCTTGACTTCAGAATGATCAAAATCACTCATTTAAAATGTGTTCTAAATAGCCATTTTTATTCTCTTACATATTTGCTGCTTGTTGTCTTAAAGACAGACCGATACTTGCTGAATAGTAACAATTACACCATGCTGACTGACAGTGAAATGTGGCTTCACACTAAATTTCATATTTCTTTTTGGTGTCTGGGTGGGATACATTACATATGCATCAAAGCGAGTAACCATACCACATACCGTCATTCAGTTTCTTAAATTTACTTTTTATTGGAGTGGAAGATGGCAGGTGATAGTCCTTATTTATTAAGCACTTACTTATGGTTCACTTTAAGCTGGTTTTGGCTGGAATTTGGAATTCAATCAAATTGCAAAAAAAAAATTTTAAAATGATTTACTATTAAAGCAAACTAAAAGAAAAGCAGATAGAGAAAAAAGTGCACAAAGCATGCTTTTTGTTTAAAATTAATATATCTATAAAACAAAGTAAGCCTCATCTAGCATCAAAGAATTCAAAATGAAATTATGGTTTCTGATCTCCAGAATATCAGTAGACCTCAAAGAGATCTTCGATACTCCCAAGGGTGGTGCCGTCACATCCACATTTTAGTCCTCGGGGCTTTGGAGTGAAGTAGTGCCTTAGGGAGTCAGAGGATGCAGAATGGGGCTCAAAATAACCAGTGTCGTGAAGGAAGAGCTATGCGTCTCGGCCAAATACTAGACACTTGGCCCGGGGTGGGAGTGCGGGTGCCTCTCCTTGGGAGAGGATGGACCCTCTTCTCAGCATGGGTGGGATGTCTGTCTAATACAACCTGTACGTCCCTAATAAATTGCAGCAGACAGTAAATGGTGTGTGTGCGTTAGTCACACTTCCAACTTGAGAAACCCAGCTCCTGGCTTGGGCCCATCCCCAAAAAGTTAGATACAGAAAGTTCCAGTCTCGCCTACTTTTTACTCAGAAAATGAAAGAAGACAACAATTTTCTTGGCTTTTTTACCCCCTCTCGTGTTTCTCAGCGCTGAGGGACTCAGTCCTTATACCAAATAGAAATAATAAAAGAAAGCGCTTCCCCTGCGGCACAGGACAGAAGAGAGTCCTCAGTTTTCAACACACAACAGCAAAATGTTCAGCCAATGGCTTCTCCTGAGTTTGACTGTCTTTAAAGCTTTGGAAGAAAACCTGTAGCTTTTAAATGAATCTGAATGGTTTTAGTATACTGTAGTAACTTTAGACCTTCATGAAGCCTCTCACGATTTCAAACTTAATTTCACATTTAGATAATTCAGATTTATTTCTAAAACATATATTTCTAAATGTACTTAAATTACAATTTAAAGAAGCAATTTCCTTTTTTCATTTTCAGTTATCATTTTTTTTATCCACCTTGATAGAGGCCTGCCCCAGGGTATGACAAAATTTCCCTCCAGGAACAAATGGCATGAAAACCATACCAGATGGTGATGACAATTGCTGATAGTGAGGATATGTGTTATCCTATTTTTGTCTTATATGGATTCATTTAATGCATTTTTTTTAAAACAATTAGCACACAAATATCTTGAAGATAATCAGGCCGTAAGCATGTGAAGCGGCGATGCAAGGTGGGCTCCCTTCCCCTGCTCCCCCCTTCCCTGATCCCGGGGCTCCGGGGAAGTGTGACGCCTCCCACTGTGCTACACCCTCTCCGAAGAGGCGTCTCTTTGCGATGCGGCGTGGCGGTGGGAGGCATTCCTTCCCCAAATCCACCTCCTCCCCTGGCCCCAGGTGCCTGCGTGATTGGCAGATGGTTGGGCAGCGCCGCACGCAGAGCCGTACCCCGTGTTGGCCCTCCCCCGGGCATGAAGCCCCCCGTGAAGAGCATCAGCAGCGTGGCTTCGGGGGCTGGCGGGCCCCTGGCCTCAGCGGATCACCCCTCGCAGGCCTAAGGGGAGGCAGTTAGGTCAGCACTTTGCTCCCGGTATCAAAGGCAGGCCTTCTGCAGCCTGAGCATGCACACGTTAGCAGGGAGCAAAGGGGAACGGCTGAGCTCGATTGCAGCCTGTGCTGACCTATATTGGTGAGAAAAAGCTGCGGGGAGGAAAGAAGCGGAGAAGGAATCAAAAGAGATGAAACTGGATCAACTAGTTGTGCCTGGACTGGAAATACTCTCATTAGAGGGAACCAAGGGGAAAAATGCAGGCAACCCACAGCTCCCTCTAAAGCAATTAAACTGTGGGCTGCGGTATTGATAACACGTCCAGAAAAAACCCCCCTCAGATGCTTTCAAACAGTGTTTCTGCAGATGCCAGTCAGATCTGACAGTTTTTAAGAGTTTTACTGCCATGGGTCTTCTGCCTTGAAACACACCCTTCCCCTCCCCACAAAGTGTTCACAACAATTTCCCGCCAGCCGGGACTTGATGATGGAGTGCAGAATGTACGTGAATAAAGGTTTGTGCCGGTTTAGGGCTGACACAGCACTTTTCATGGTCTTTCCCTGCTCTGAAGGTAACTTCTGGGTGTTTTCATTACTGTGAGATAGGCACTGCTGAATAAATGACCATCATAATAGGGAAAACCCCCCACTTTTTTAGTTCTTTTACTTTTGCAAAATGCTTTTTGTAAAAAACCCACATTTTTGTATACTCAGGAAGCTCGGATGATGTATTATAGCAGCAGGAGTACATTGTTGGTTCTTCAGTTCTCGTGTTCTGCAGTAATGTGAAGAAAACGATCAATGCCTTTGCTTTTTTGACATTTTCCACAGGAAACATTGCTAGGTTATTTTCTTCTTACAGGGTAGCCAAGAATAGGAATCTGTGAGATGGCAGGTTTTCAAGTTGTGTTTGGCTGTATTTTACTCTCTCTCTCTTTGATTAATTGATTATGGATAAAACAGCCTCTGCAGCAACAAACAGTATCAAGATCATCACAGGTTAAACAGAGAGTTATAAAAGAAAAAGTGCTCACCTCTTTGCCCTGTCTTTCTCATCTTCATCCATTAGATTGTCTAAGCAGTTTTTTCTGTTGAAGGAATGCGAGAATCATTATGAAATGTCATTTTGTTAGCTCTACTTGCAGGTTAATCTATTTCATTTTAATAAGAGCGCGATGATATCCAGGGCAGATAAACGTGTCAGCAGTGCTTTATGCCACGGTCCTTGATTTTAGGAAACATCCATTGTGGATAATGTTATTCCTGAGCGCCACGCTAGCCTTAGGGGCTCCAGCCGGGGATCGAGGCTCCCAGGCACAACATGGTGCACCAGCACAGTACAAAACCAGTCACTTCTTGGGGGATTCTTCGCTGCAGAGGTTACTCTCTGCAAACTTGCAGGCTGGATGAACCCTGGGGTCTGCCCAAGTTGAAAAGGTGTTTTCAGCACCCTCACGTTCCCCTCAAAACCATCCCCGCTGCAAGAGCCGGCATCACTGATGCCCCTGACTCCTCAGCTGGAGCTTCCTGCTGGAAGGCTCTTTGTCCTCCTCTGTGGGCCCTGACCCGAAGCCCAAAGAGGCGGTTGTAACTATACTGAATTACACCCCAAATTCAAAGTGTCCTCATAAATCCCGCTGCCTAAGCTGCACTGTGAAAAAACCCTCACGTAGCCAGCAATGGCCAACAGACCGCCTGCCTGGTGGTGCCAGCACCGAGCGTGGGGACCGTGCCATCCCCGTCACTCTTTTTGCTAATCTTCACCAAAACGTTGTGACCTGCCATCAGGTTTATAGTCCAATTGCTCGGGCAGTTTGAGCCGCAAGGAGAAAGTACTCTGAGCATAAGATGTGTTCGTAAAGCCACAGAGCAAAAGGGGATAAACTGGGTAAATTAAGTAAATTTGTGTAGGCAAGGCGAAGGGAAAAATGCAAGAGCAGCCCGGCTGAAGGCTGAGATCCTCAGAAATACTTGTCGCCAGTTCACTGCCCACCCTCCTTTGCTCTGTGGCCTTATGAGAAAGTGATGCGTGAGCCGTAACTGCTTCAGCCCGAGGAGGAAGCCCTGTGCTGCTGCAGCCTCTCATGGCACCACGCGCCCGTGTCAGGCACGAAAGCCGCGTGCTGCTGCATCCCACACAAATATTTTTCAAACCGGCAGCACAATGCCGCTACAAACCCTGGATATTGTGAAAGCGTCATTTTCAAAGCGGTGGTGTAATGACAGGCAATGATAACACTCGTTTTCAAAATCAATGTTTCTCATTTAATGAGTCCTCAACATGTAAGACGTGAATAAAATTGGAGGGGGGGAGGAGGGAAGTCAATTGCTATGCATTATTTAAGCCCATGGTATTTTCCACATATGAGTCACACAGGAATTTGCCTGTTTAAAGAACATTTTATGAAAAAACAGCAGTGAAAACTTATTGATAGTAAGAACAGTGGATAAATTCCCTCCTTCTGCTACTAGTTCTCTTACAGCAATATTCCACCTGCTCATTACTCAACAGTTAGCTAAGAACATGAAACTACCCTGTAATTTTTAATCAAATATAAGAGTAATGAGGAATTAAAGCCACGGGTCACTGATTGGAGGGTAAAGTTTCTACTTCATGGCATTCAGCTCGTTGGTGGAGGAGCATAAATAGGAAATATGAAGGCCGAAGGACTGGCTTTTTTGCTTGCAAAACAGCCAAGTCAGCCATGTCACAATCCATATTTTAGACCAGGAAAATTATAGAGCCAGTTAAATTTTATTTAGCAGTATTTTACAAATACTTTAGGTGGTTATTCACCCAGTCCCAGAATCAGGCCGCTAGCCCAACAAGCACGTTTTCAAATAGTTCAGGCTAAAATCTAGTGAGAAAATTCACTGTTTTTAATTGTTATTTGCTCACATAGCAACCAAAATGTTCAACTACGTTATTTGGGAACAGAGAAGGCTCAGTAGTATGGCAAGGGTTAGCATTTAGGATTTTGCTGTCTTTCTTTGCTAGACCTTTGCTCAAAATGCTCTGTTGTGTGCACCCTTGTTGAATCTAGGATAGGACAAGCGAAATGGGGCAGTGTCAGTAGAAGTTGCTTTCTCTGAATCCCTGAAGATCTTCCTCTACTGTATCAAGGCCTCCTCTGGCTGTAACAGATTCCCAGTAGAAAGCAGAAATACGGGAACGAGGGCTCTGAGGATGGGTGGGGGTGGATGGGGCAGTCAGCAGTGCTGCTCAGCCCCGGCTGTTTTTGAGAGGCAGAACATACCTAATGGAAAGGGGCTTCCTACAGCTGTACCCTATAAACCATCAAAGAATTACACTGCCGGGAAGCCTCTACCCTTACGAGAGAGCAACAGGTCTAACTGGTCTGTTCTGCCAAGGATTTGGCTAGATCTGTAAAGCAATTCATGGCCAGCTTCCAGTAAACAAGGTTTCTCACTGACTGACAGGAAATTCTGGACCTGCTGTGCTGTTGCTAATGTTAGACAATATCTAATTGTCATTTTGCTGTTCGCTCACATGGCAAAATCTCCAGAACATCATAACCATTGCTAACAGCGTTTGCCAGTACATATGTACCATATGAAATGAAAACTGTTCTCAATAAAATAGATACGGCAGAGTATACAACTGCGGCAAACCGGTACTGCCATCCCTCTCCTGAGCCACACCAGATGCTGGCTTACACCTGGAGGAGAAACCCATGGCATGGAGCTTAGGTATGTGCTTAGTGCAACCTGTTTGCTGTATGTTATCCTCCCAGTCCTTCAGCTGTGAGGATCCCAAATAGCAAACTGGAAATCTCCTCTTTCATCCCCATCAGTGCCTGGTTTAGGAGGCAATTCTGGCTCGTTGCAATGACAGAGGCAGGTAGTAATAGCCATGGCTCTGTGCCACGGTTCCCCTGCAAAGAGATGACAAAAAACAAGTAGCACAAGGATTTCTCAAAATTTGAACAATCCTTTCATGCTAACAAAGAGAATTTGGAAACCTACAGGTAACAACAACATGATGTGACTCCTGCCAATGGAGTATTTAACACTGACAGTTACATCCGCAGCTTCATTAATATCATCATTATCAACAAGGAGTGAAGAAGCTACCACTCAAAAAGATGGGAACCACCTGGAACAAGGAGGAGAAAGCTCATGTACACCCATCACGATGGTACTCAGACAGACATACAGAAAGACGCATACCCACAAGCGGGGAAGAGTGGCATTTTGGAAGCAAAAGACTGGCTAAAACTGTTCACCGTGTACCCCCGACTTAGTTATAAGATGGAGAATTACAGCACGAACATCCCCCCCACATTCATTCATACAATGAATAGTTGCTTGGGAAAGAAGTAATTCAGGCAGAGTGCCAGCTTGCTCCAGGGACTCTCCAGAAGAAAGGTTGCACATGTTTATTTTGATACAGTATATTCCCAGTGGACACAGAGCTTGCACTATAAAATTCACCTGGCACTGATCACCTTATCCTGCACTGGAAACATGTTTTTTAGCAAGTTAAACTACTGCTCTTCTGTGTGGGTGAGGTTGGTTTCTCTCCTTCCTGCCCTACTGCTCATAAGGATACACTATAAAATGACCAACACTGAAATGTAAGTACTCAGCTGTTGATTTCCAACTAGGAAGTTGCCACGTGGCCAGCTAATCTCAGTTCCTACAAATCAACCTGACATTTAACAAGAATTTTTAATCATATTTGTTTAACTCAGCTGAATTAGATCAGAGACTTAAATCTCCATTAGAGGTCCTGGGATGTGCCTGGGGAAGCCTGATGAGAAATCACAGTGCTTGTGCTCCTCTGGCTCTATGTTGGGCAGCTGGGGGGAAAGACTGGGCTTTTCCTTCCCTCCCCTCTCCAGCGTGCTGGGGTATCTTCCTCCACCACCCCACAGGCCTGCTTGGGGTATTCAGCCACATGTCCTGTATAGGGCATGCTCAGCCCTGGGGAGGGGGGTGCTGCCCACCATACCCTGGTATTGCTTCCCATCCACTACAGATATACCTGAGCCCTCCCTCAGACCTCACCCTCAGACCACTTAGGATGCTGGTACAATATCACCATCCTAAGATTATGATATTGCACTTGGAGAACAATCCTCTCACAGACAGGGGATGGGCAAGGCTTGTATGGAAAATTGGGCCAATGGGAAGAAATAGCTTGAACTACCTTCTGGCCTCTGGGCAGACCCTCCGCAGCAACTGTTAGCTTTGTGAGGAGGGAAGAAAAAGAGCAATAGGGTGGAGGGTAGACATGCCCTCGTGCCTTCCAGACACATTGCTCAGCCTCCAGTGCCCATCTCTGCTGAGCATTACTTCTGCAAGACGCTGAGCGCTGCCTCAACAGGGAGTTACTCTCTGGTTCTCTCTTAAAAGGGGAGGAAAGAGGCTGTTAGAGAAGAGCTCGGCATTATAAAGGAGGCATGTGGGTATGTTTGGTGGTTCAGGATTTAAAGGCCAGATCCACCCATGCATGGCATCCCATGCATAGTGAGTAGGCTCCACGACATAGGAAGAAGGCACCGAAGGGGAGTACAGGCTCTGGGCACGAGCCAGGGGGGACAGCTTCTGGCCACCCACTAGCATAGGGGACAGTGTGGTCCCTGCCCGGGGACAATGGACAAGGTCTGATGGGCGCTGTGGTCGGACAATGGCGTCGTCCCCGCATGGGTGCTCCACAGTGAGGGTTAGATGGGCACTTGCCCACACTGGGGACCATCACTGGCTTGGCGCTAGCAGCTGTACCCCCTTCTTCTCAGCTAAGGCAGAGCTCTGAAATGAAGTAAACCACACTATTTCCCTTCCAAGCCTTGCCGGGGAGCAAAGAGAAAGATTAGCAAATGGAAAGTGGCAGGAAAGGTCACAGGGTGACAGGCAAGAAGCAACCATCTGACCATGTTAAATGCTTTGTTCCATGTTTCTCTGACATGGATGAAGCATTCGGATATCCCACCATGAGGGCTATGAGGTGCACAGGAAGGATTTGTATAAACACAAATCAGAATAAACTAACAGATTCATAGACACGTCAAACTGAACTGCGCCCCTCCATCCTTATTTTTCAGATGTAAACCTATGAACTGTTACAAGAACATGCTGGAGTTCTTGTAACTAAATACTAACTAAATACAGCACAATCTCACCCATAGCAATCAAAATGGATTTATCAAAATGTAAACAGAGAAAGAAAACTTAAGAAAAGATAGTAAAAAATCACTTTCCTGATGACATACATTGTTATTTGAGAAGGGACTGTGATGTTTCAGTGGGGGAATGGCAGTCTGCAGTTACCATGGGTCAAGTAATGCCATGATTGTTATGGGAATAACTGTTTTTACGAGTAAAAGAAAAATCCAGTAGCATGGTAAGTGTCCAGCTTTAGAGTAACAACTGTTCTTGCCTGACAGTGTGCAGCTTGGTCTTCCTGTATACAGTAGATTACTACGTTTTGTTTACACTAGAGAAGAGGTTGTTTAGAGGTTTCCAAAAAAGAAAAGAAAAAAACTTTTTGAGAAAATATTGGACTTCATGAACCTAATGGGCTTCTCCATGTCTCATAGGTTTGTGTACAATGAATCTTTAGATGGTAACGGGCTTAAAGCAAAACAGACATTAAAAAATAATCCAAATGCGGACAATGAAAATGATGGAATTTGACATAAATTAATGCTCCACTCTTCTGAACTGGGGATGGCAGGGAGATGCTCACAGGTAATTCAGATGAGCATTATGAGATTATGGTGAAGAGAAGTAAAGGCTCAGAGCATATTCTGGTTTTATTCTTTGCAGTATTCCCATTTAGTGGGAAGAGGTATTCTTCTCTGCATGTCAGAAACCTTGCACCTGTTTCTGTGTGCTATTAGACAGCTTCCCCCCTCTACACTGGTGCCAGTTGAATTTTAGGGTGTGCAGCCTGCGAACCCTCTATAGACGTGGTATAATTCACATCAGTTTAAGTCAGGAGTGAGATGGCTGACGTCAGCAGCGCCGTGCTGGAGCGCAGCCAGGGTGAGAGGCGTCGTTTATCTCTAGCTTGTGAGCAAAGCATAAAGTTTGTGTGGCGCTTGGGATCTCTGATGAAGATCAATACATACATGCTCGTTATCTTCCTTATTATTATTATTACTGAATGACTAAAGCCATTCAGACTTCAGTGAACAGGCTAAGTGAATCCCTGGGTTCAACTGCTGCTCTGCTCTCCCCTCACACGGCTGGAAACAGAAAAGCAAACAAATTAAACTAACATTAATCAGCAAAGACTGCCATCTGTATAACTCGGAGCACTTCTCCGCATGCCCGTCCCCTTCCAGCAATGCTAAACAGGATTAGCCTTCCGTGGGCGGATGGGGAAAGTAGGTCAGTTCGGTAACATCGCTGCGTGTGATGAATGGAGGAGGATGTGACTGCAACGGTCTGCCGGCAGCCCTCTCACCTTCTGAATGAGCCACGGAGACAAAGCACCTGGGCTTGGCATGGGGTTCAGGAGGTGGCTCAGACCTCTGTGTCCCTGCAGAATGACACTTGCCATTGGTAGAAGCAGGAGTTTTGCAAAGCATGGCCGGTGCGTTGGAGTTAATGAGTGCATTTCAACAAGGAAACTGAGGCACAGGGCAGCTAAAGGCTTAGTTACTACTAGTTTGTGCGCAGCCAAACATTTGCCAAAGGTTATGCATGAGCAAAGTGTCAAGGGATGGTAAGCTATCCAGTGGAGGTATTGTCTTTCTCTATTGACTGTATTGGGTGTGTAGGGATGGTGGTAGGAAAGCCAAAGCTCACCTAGAGTTGACACTTGTAGGGCACGTCGAGGGTAGCAAGAAGAGTTTCTGCTGCTACATCAGTAGTAAAAGTTTGAACAACAGAAGTGTGGGACTGGTGCTGTATTGGGGGTGGATGGGGAGGTGAATTAGTGACAGCAAACACAGGTAAGGCTGAGGTACCAATGCCTTCTTTGCTGCAGTCTTCACCAGCAAGGTCTCCCAGGCCTCTGTGTTGGAGGCAGGGTCAGGGAGGAGCAGAAGGACCAGCAGCGGGTGAGACTCAACTCAGGGAACTCGAGGGAGCTTGAGGGAAGTTGACCTGTACAAGTCAATGGGGCCCAACCACCTGCCTCCATGGGTGCTGGGAGAGTTGGTGGTGTCCTTGCTAGGTTGATCTCTCTCATCTTTGAGAGGTCATGGAGATGGGGGAGATCCCTCATGGCTGGAGAAAGGCAAATGTTGACTTCAAAAAAGGCCAAAAGGGTGATCCAGGGAGCAACAGGCCAGTCAGCCTCACTTCAGTCCCTGGGAAATCATGGACTGAGTCCCCTTGGAGCACATCTCTGGACACATGAAGGAGAAGGTGATCAGAAACAGTCAGCATGGATTTACCAAGAGTAACCTGACTGCCTGCTATGATGAAATGACAGGATCTGTGGATGGGGAGAGAGCAGTGGATGTTATTTATGTAAGCTTCATGCTCAAAGGCAGGGCCGTCGTCATGGCAGGGACCCAGAGAGGCTGGAGGAAAGGGCTGGCAGGAACCTCATGGAATTCAATGGGGACAACTGCCAAGTCCTACACCTGGGAATGAAGAGCCTTGGGCTCTGATACAGGCTGGTGATGGACTGACCAGGGAGCAGCTCTGCAGGAGAGGCCCTGGGAGTCCTGGCAGGCAGCAGGCAGCACGCTGTGCATGAGCCAGTGGTATGCCTTGGTGATGAGGATGGCCAACAGCACCCTGGGCTGCATGGCCTGCACAGCCTGATCAAGGGAAGGGATTATCCCACTTGACTCAGCACTTGTTAGACCACATCCAGGGTAGTGTGTCTGCTTTTGGGCCCCCCAGCACGGAAAAGATATACATTAACTGGACGGAGCTCAGCAGAGACCCCCCAAGGCAGTGGGGGCTGGAGCACTTGCCCCGTGAGGAGGCACTGGGGGAGCTGGGCTGGTTTGGTCTAGACAAGAGATGGTTTTGGGGCACCTTACAGCCCCCCAGCGCCTACAAGGAATCAATGAGGAGCCAGAGCTGGGCTCCTCGCAGTGGTGCAGGATGAGAGAGTGAGAAATAATGGGCGTAAGTAGAAAGAAGAGAGGAAAACCTTTTCTCCATGAGAACAGCCAGGCAGTGGAGCAGGCTGCCCAGAGAGGCTGTGCCATCCCCATTCTTGGAGGTTTTCAAGACCTGGCTGGACAAAGCCCTGAGCAGCCCGGTCTGACCTGCTTTGAGCAGGAGGTTGGACCAGAGACCTCCTGAGGTCCCTTGCAACCTGAATTGTCCTGTGATTCTGGATCTACTGAGCTGGCTACCACCGGGAACATCCTAAGCATATCAGTCCCCCTGAATTAGTTCCTGTATTACATATGTTCCTGAAATCTACTTTATTATGCTTTTGCTCTTCTGTGCTACAAATAGCTTGTGCACTGTCTCCCCTACACCGACATCCCTCCTGCTTTATAAACCTGCCTCCTGGGAGAAAAGAACGTGAGATACACACCTTAACATTTTATGTCTGTATGTCATGTGTCTGTCATGCCGCTTTTAGATGACGATTTAAAAAAATATTCACTTTATGATAGAATTAGCAAAAAAAGAAGAAAAATGCCTCTCGTGAGAATGGCCCTTGACTGTTATTCTTCTGTCTCTAGTTCTCATGTTCTTAATCTGTTTTAGGTATTTATAAAACTTTAATCCTCATAGTATCAGAAGTCCTGAATGTACAAAGACTTTAACATGCGCTTAACTCTATACTTCTATAAGAAGTCCCTCATCTTTGCAAAATCCAGGCCTAAATGTGGAGGTAGAGCTGCACAGATTATTTTGCAATTATTAGCTCTGAAATCATCCCTTGAAAATGGTCTCAGTTATAAAGTATTCTCAGTTGTAAAAATCTGTTAAAGTTTATTTGCTTCTGCAAATATTTAAATAAGTAGAATAATTTAACATCTGACCTATAATCTTCTGATGGCCAAATGCTCAGCTAGTACAGGCAAACTGGCAGAGTATGCCAGTATAACACTATAAAGGTTTATTTGTCAAAACCTCAAGGACTGTTGTTTTGTTTGGCACAAACTACCTGGGAAACACCAACACAAGCAGAAATTCAGTCTTTTTCGATGGGATTGTTGTCAAAGCCGCTCTCTTTTTTTTCTGGCAGCAATAGCCTTGACAAGAACCTTGTAATGCTTTCCATCCAATTAAACAGGCTACAGTGGCACTAGAGTATAAAGCAAGATGCCCAGGAGCTGACATAGGTTGGTCTCATTCCCCCCACTCGTTTGTGTGTTTGTTTGTTAACCATTTATGGATGACTCTCAAAGTACCTAATTACTCTTCTTTTAAAAGCTCTGGGAGTAATTTCACTAGCAGCAGAGAAATTTACTCCAGAAGGGAATTCTGAATTTTTGACAGTGCTGTCAAATTAATTGTCATGATTTACACCAGCTGCGATGGTGTCCCCTCCATACATAAGATGCTGAAGTAAGAGGCCACACATTTCTGTGGAGATTTCAGCAGGAAAGCAGAAACTACACACGAAGCCCAATTTCTTTCTAGTTTTAGGCACCTAACCTGATGTGGCAGCTCCCTCTCCATTGAGCAGGACCTGGGGTGAAGGATTGTCATCTCTCAGTGTCCTTGCCTTTGCCCTGCCCCGGTGGGACCTCACTTGCTTCTTCAACCAGCAAGAAGCGGTGGGCCCAACTCCAAGGAGTGGACCGGGACTTGAGCCAGGCAGCAAGTGCTCTCCTTGGCCTTCCCCATCCTCATGGGCGTCCCAGCATGGTGACACCCAGGGGACTCAGCTGCTCTGCCATTGATGGGGGTCGGAGGCAGGAGGTGTGGGGGGAAACGCGACCGCTCCTGCCCAGAGCCTGCAAGAAGCAACAACTTCCCTGCCCTGTGCAAGAGGCAAAGCTGTGGCCTAAATCTGCTGCTGTACAGGGGAAAAAAATCCCTATACAGTATAAAGAAATAAATACAGATATCAACACCAATAATCCCATCACTTTTGTGTTAACAGCTTGATAACATATCTGCTTATAACTCACACACTGCACTAAATTTTCTGCTCTATAGTAACTATCATATCCCTGTCAGCAGAACTAAATATTTAATCATCTGGGGAGATGAATCATGAAAAGCTGTTTTGGGGAGATATTTTTAAAAGGGCAATTTGTTGTCATTTAATTTTGAGAACTTGCTGTCTCTCTCTTCTCAGGAGGGACCCTGCAAGCCTGTGACTATTGCTCTGTATGGCTTGCTGTCTCCCTTGCGAGTGAACCATGTAACCTATGGGGTTTTAAGGTCATTTCTGACAAGACCAAGGCAGGAGGGTGCAGTCAGCTCATGGTTTGGCTGGACGCCACTATGCCTTAAGACATAAGGAGGCCAGAGACACACAACCTGCCTGGTTGCGTGGGAGTTTGTGGATGAATGCTCTCCAGCTGTGGTCCCCCAATTTTGTGTCTGAGTCCATAAACCTGCCAAGAGTTCAGACACAGCATCAGACCAAGGTTGTACCTGTGTTTTGCACCATATCTCAAACATTTATGCCCTTGAGTCCCTCCTATCTCAGGCTGAGCCACGCTCCAGCTGTGGCGCCGGCACATCCCCACTGATGTGCAAAGTGCCGCTGTTCTCAGCCTCTTCATGCTACCAGTGGTTCCCATTTTTACAATGATAAAGTTTCTCCAGCGTGATGTAAAATTCAAATCAGGTTTTATGAAATGAATCTCTAAGGAAAAAGGATAATTATTAAAGAGCTTCATTAGTGCTTTGCAATCTTAATTATGATAATTATATTTTTGTAGCTAATATAACTGAACTCCTGCTTTTAAATCCCATTAATGAGCATTTTTAATCCTTCTCCTACTGGGCCAACAAAAACATAATGTTGAACTTTATATTTACAGAGGGCACTATTTTTAATAAAAATGATGCAGTGTTTACTTAGGATTTCCCTTCCCTTTTATCTGCACTTTGAAGATGCACCTTCTCCCAAGACGCAAGAAATGAAGAAGAGCAAAGATGAATTCAGCAGCTTGGGCTCGATTTCCCTTCCTGGCAACAAGAGGGCACAGTCCCTGCACCAGGACGGCAGCTGCCTGTGGATATTGGCTGCCGTCAGGGAAGCCTGTGACACCGCTGCTCCCTTGGAAGCACGGATTTAAAGCCTTTTTCCTGAACAGTCCAAGGGCTGAGCTTCACCCGCTCTGGGTCCCCATGTGGACTTCAACAAGACCGTGCGCACCATGCGAATAGGCAGAGGATGTGACCCACTGCGTGAAGGAGAGACTTGCCAGGGGGAGGAGATCAGGTAGTTTCTACAGGACTGCACTGCCATACTGGAGCGGTCCCACAGGTGAGCGGGAGACCGAGGGGTCGCAGGAGCCATCCTGCGGTGGCCAACAGTAATCGATGGTCAGGGCCAGGGGAAAAGGTGGCAGCTGGGGGGAAAGGCCAAAAGAAATCTCAATAAAAAAGAAATGCCTAAGTTCACAAACTATTCCTCTGGTGTGTGAGCAGGAAAAGGCACCTCCCCAACCAGCTACTGGAAATCTTGAAAAGTGCCAGCAAGGGATACCAGTATAAACCATCTTCTCTGAGTACAGTTTATAAACTCTGATAGAGTAGAATTTGCTGCTGTGTCCTACATTATAAACCACCCACCACCACCCAGATGCAATGGACTAGTGGAATTTTTTTATGAGTCTGTTTGCAGCCAAATATTTTACAGTTACTAACACAGAGAGAGTAAAAGATCAAAGAGGGAAGAACATACAAATTCAGATATCTCAATAAAGAAATGAAAACAATAAAGCATATATTGAATATTATCTGCCCATTAATCTCTGGAGTAAATTCAGAAAACTAATTAAAAGCTTCTACACAGATAAATGATAAGCTTCTTTATTCAATGAGCTCAACATATGAACAAACAGAGGTTTGTGTTGATATCATCGTTATTAGCAATTGCATTAAAGCAAATGATTTTTGCTGTGCTACTGGGAATACAGTGATTTGAAAAACAAAATGTTAAGAGATGAAAAATTCAAACCTTTACTGTACCGAGCATATCGCATTTCCTATTCTTTTTTTTATTTATTTCAGGTAATGATAACTCTTATGGGTCAGCATGACAAAAAAATAAGACATGAAGAAGAGAAAACAAACCCAAAGCCTGTACAGAAGCAGGAAAAATCTCTGCATAATTATTCTCCAGTGGAAGTCCAGCTTTAAAGGGTGGTATCACCTTCCTGCATGGGAATTTCTCTAATTCATCAGTGCTTACTGCACCTTGTGTCCCTTTTTCTGCTATTGGCTTCAACAGTCGCAGGGGATTTTGAATTTCATAGGGAGGTTTTGTCTCCTCAACCATAATTGATAGATGTTCTATTTTTGTGGTGCAACACCGCTGCCTTGCATGACGTGGCGTGGCGGTGCTGCATGGGGAGCTTGCAAGGCAGCCAGCCTTGCTCTCTCTCGGTGCTCCGGGAATAGCGCCCGTCCCAGACATCGCACATGAGTGCAACTTGAAAAGGGGGATCCTGAAGAACACTTAAGACAACAAATTTTACAGCTTAAGCTCGTGCGTTCAATTTAAATGCAGAGCCTGAAATAATTAATTTCAATATATAGTCGGTCCCGAATCTGATTGTTTAGGATCAATTAAAACTGATCTGGCTCCAGAATTCAGATATCCTCCTAGGGATCCTACACAAGGAAATAACTTGAAAAACTCAATTTTTTTATCCATAGTGCATTCCAGTGACCTGGGGCTGATTAGCATAAAAACAGCTTTAAACTGATGAAATGGGGGAATGAGAGAGAACTATAACTGCTTTTGTTTATATTTTTTATTCATACACCAGCATCTTCCTACTTCATATTGTACATTAAACTCTCCCTATTGACCAAAATGAAAGAGAGATTTCAAAAAGTCTCCGGCTAATGTCCTCTCGAACACGGGCTAAATGCAGGATACAGTCCACAGAGTGTAAAGTGCACTTAAATTTTAGCATATTCAGTCAGCTGCGGTGTTTCAGAAACAGAGCAGTCATTAAAAGCCCCATAGTGAAATATCAAATTATGCCTCTGGCAGATATTAACTTTGAAAAGAAAGAATAGAGACAGTCTGAAAACCACAGTGAAATACTGACGTGCTGATTCACCTTGCGCTTATGTACTGCGTGAGTTAGAACTGCAAAATAATATCTCTCTTCTGTGCCAAATGATATTGGTAGGAAAGCATCTTGTGGCTCTGATGGGTGCTGCTTTCCATTCTGAATGTGCATTTTCCCTTGCCACTTGCAAGAAAATTTGCTGTCAGAATGTCAAGCTAACTTGCTATTTTATTTGCCATCTGTGTCAAATATTCATACAGACACACTACGTATGTGTCTATGTCCCAAAAGGCCCAAGTTGTTGCACACTGTTACCTACCTTTCATAATTACCAGGGTAAAAACTAGGAGGGGGAAAAAAACCTGACATAATTTTAGAGCTCTACTCATGCTGAATCACATTTTATTTCAGAGTGCCATGGCCATTACTGGAGCACCACATATGGAAAAATAGGACTTGAACCCTCAATGAACCATGAATTTTGCAGGTAATCTAAAAAAATCAGGATTAACTATCCTGCAGAAAGTAAGGTACTTTACATCCCATCTATTCCATAGCCAGTACTGTGACCGCAGCTCTTGTAAGCATATCTGATCTGGCTTTAAACAAGTAGTGAAGCATCAGTGCAGCTCACTGTAGGTCTGCTAGTTTACACATTTACCCGGTGTCACCAAAAAAAGGTTGTTTAGGGCAGCTCAATTTAGGGGGAAAAAAAGGAACAAGAGAAAGAGGAGGAAAGAAAGAGAAGCAGTTGGCAGGGAGCTGAGGTTGGGGTTGGGTCGGGTCCTCTGGCTCATAGCCTCGTGTGAAGCAGCCGGGAGAGGTAAATTGCAGGGCTATCAGTTGAGATGGGGAGAAAAGGGAAAGTCCTATGTCCTGTTTCTAAAATCCACACAAAAAGAGGGATGCTGAAGGCGGTTTTGGGGACCCCAGGAAAAAAGCTGTTGTCACAGGATAGGTTGGGATGTTTGGTCACAGAGATGCTATTGCTGCTCCTTGTCTGGTGGGTTTAACGCAGTCTCAAGGGTGGCTATAGAAACTGCAGCAACTTTAGTGTCTGCAGAAAAGACATTAATTTACAGAAACTGAGCCAAAGGTAGTATAAAATTTGATATCACAGCACTTCATTTTAAACAACTTGTACTCCATCCTACTGCCACACTATTTTGGGGGTATTTGGGTCTGGGGATTTTTGCTTTTAAACAGAAAAATATTTGGTTCCCTGTGGGTGTTTTTTTCCCCCTCATCCTCCTTCCTTTAGATACTTCAAAAGGCAAGCTCCTGAGAAAACTTTTCTGCTGGTTCCTATTGTTTCCTACTTCAAGTGAAAAAAGTACATGATGTTAAATCTGAACACCAAGACTTTGTGAATGTGTAAACTTCAGAACTCTAAACCTTTCAGCCTGTGCCAATGTAAACCACCTAAAGTGCAGGGAATTAAGTACACTTTATCCTCTCTGACCATGATTGAATGCGTTCCAGTCCTCCTAAAATCTGCGGCAGCGAGTCTCTCAAATTCCCCAAAGCAGAGCGGGGCTTTTTCAAATGGGCATGAGAAAAAGAGGGAGATCCTCATCCAAATCTCAGTCCCAGCCCTTTAGCTCTCTCCTTTGAAAGTTCTCACCTTGTTGTTTCTAACCACCTCACTCTCAAGGACATTGGGCAGGAAAAAACTAAAACCTACCTGTGCTAAGTGAAATGCTCCATATTCCCTAAATTCCTGGGAAAATTGCACAGGAATTTTAATAAGCACTTTTGCAGCACACATTGGCGTCTGTCTGTGCCACCCCCCCCTTTTTGATGTTGCTCCATTAATGTCTAACTGACCTGTTTTCTAGAAAAACAGGTACCTCGGTCCAACCCCTGGAAGCCAAAAGGGCTAAGGTGCATTTTGGGAACCCGGTTATGGGCTTTCTGTCCCTCAGGCAGCAACAGCCTCTCCCTGCCCTGCTTCCCCCCCTGCCCATGGCACCCTGGGCCAGCACCCTCTCCCCTCGAGAGATACCACCCCTGGGGGCCATGGCACCCCACTGCCTTCCTCCCGCACAAGCACACATCATCCCCACTCCCCTTCGTTGTACTGGATCCAGTGCCCAGGTCAGAGGCTCCGCATTGCCTTAAATAACATGTCTTGTGTGGGGGAGCTGGATATCTGGGAGCACGTGAGCGCTGCTACACCAGCCAAAGCCCGATGTATACGTTGGCCATGAGGAATCGCCGTTTGGCTGCCACTGCTTGGGTGGCCAAAAGGGTTTAAGCTGACGTTGGTGAAGGGAAGCTGGAACAGAAAGCCACTAAAGGCTGGCATTCCTTAGATTTGCTCTTATCTCTTTATGACTTGGAAATATTTGACTGGAATGAACCGCAACGCAGTTGCAGCTGTGCTTCAGTTGGTCTGCTGTCTAGTTCTGGGCTATTTTAAAACTGACATTATCCTGAGAAATAATGAGGAGTCTTAAACTATACTGTGAAGCACACAGTAAATTTTTAGTCAGCTAAAGAGCGAGGAGTGAAATGCGAGAGAATGTTTTTCCTGATATATTTCTCTCGCTCGCTCGCTTTTCATGGAAATATTGAGATGAAGGATAGTGATACTGCTACTGAATTCTGACCCGCGTGGCAATAAAGATACATTACTTGCATCAGTCCAGGAGACAGTTCTCTCAATCTTGCTTCCTCTGCAAATGCAGTTATCTTGCTCTGGCACTTTGCAAAATCCTCTAAATTACTAATAAATTAAATACTGTTAATTTATGGAGGATTTCAGCTGAACTCATATTTCTGTGCCCTTAATTATCAAGTAATTTACTGACTCTGGGAAAAACATTAATAAATCAATCTAAATGAACTCCCACCTTCCCCCCTGAACTGGGGATGGGTGTCATCAGTCAGACTCTAACCTGAGAAGGTTATATTTCCCTTGGATTCATCATTAATCTCATTCCAAATCATGTATTTCTGAGTGGGCTTAGGGCAACATTTTCAAACATGGGGTTTTTAAGCTAGTGATGGCAGTATGTTTAGCTGCCTGAATATGTGGATGGATTTTCAGAGGTCTTCTGTGATTTGAAACAATTCCCCTTTTGCAATGTTAGGGTTGGTTTGTTTCTTTGTTTGGGTTTTTTTTTTTCAGAAACAGTAATTACACTGGTTATCTTTTTGATAAAATATGATTTCCAGTGTATGCTTAGACACAGTGGAGCTCTGGGGAAGTATCAGTGGAAACACAGGTAGTGATAAATCACTGGAATTGAAGGATGTGTGGATGCTTGGAAGGGTAGTTAGTCAGGTGGGTAAATATGGATTTAAGTGCTGACCTCTTCACATCCAAAATTGAAAATATTGACCTTGATATGCAGTGCTGGTCTTTAGTGTGCCTTCACAGGGCAAAAAGATCTGCAGGAGTCCGATACGGGTAAGTCATGTCCCAAAACACAGTCTAAGGAGGACTGTAGTAGTAGAGCAGGCAGGTGAGAGGTTTCCGATGCTGACAACGCTACCAGGGGCATTCCTATTACCAACTCAAAACAGTGTTACCCCAGAGTGAAAAAAACAAGTGTGTTATTTCACAGACCACTCAACAAAAGTAGATGTTCCCATTTCATCAGTGTTTCATCCTCTGTTTGCCAAACCCAACACAAATCTTGGCAAAGGAAGGTATTCCATGAAGTTATGTGGACTGATTTAATGCATTAATCTTCACAGTGACACAGATTATTAGAAACTCAATGATATGTGGAATGTTTTATGATGTGCTTTCATGCTGATAAATAGCTAATCACCATGTATTTGTGACAACAGAGCATTACAGGGAGCAGTGATATGGGTTCTGAAAAACACCATCAGTCCTTTTACGCTCTCTGCATAATGCCCTATCATCTGCAGTGCTTAACTTTGCAGTCTTGCTTTCAAAAACAGAAAAAAAAATCATTATGAGAATCCTAACATTTGTCAAAGCCTCCTTTCTGGTCTTTTGTGCTGTTGGTTTTTTTTGGTAAAAGTGCATTACATGCCATTTGACAGCTGGTAATTGTATGTGTATTGAATTAAAGCATTGATTTTAATTTTCAAAGTCAACCTCACTCTCTTTTAGCTGAATGAATTACTTTTTTCATGAGAAAAAACATTGGTACTGGACGTCAGATACAGGATCAGAGCTTAGGCAGCCTGTCCTCAGGGGTATTTTCTGCTGCTCTCTTTTTGAAATATTGAAAGGTTCTAACTTGCCCATTACCCAGAAACAAAAAGATAATAAATCTCCGAATGGCTAGCACAGCTCCTAAATTCATAGCTAGCTTTCAGCTATTTTGTGTTGCATTCCAATTTCCTGGCTGGTAGGAATATTTTCAGTCATACAGATAAGCAATAACAGGTTGGGCAAAGCTTGGATAAGAAATCTTGAAAGAAAATCCAGGTGCTGCTAGGAATTACACTGATTATGCCATGGATTGCAATCTATCTTTGAGTCAATGGTGAAGTATGTTAAGAAGGCTCCCTGGGAAACAGAGGCTCTCTGTCCCTTTCCCCTATGTTATCCTTTTCACAGATGCAGGAACTTTTGCTCTCTAGTCTACTCCTGAGGAACTAAACCGCAGACCGAAGCAGTCACTCTCATGTGGAAACCATAGGAAGAAAAAAAAAAAAAAGCCGAAAAAAATGAAGAAGGATCATAGGTTGTCGTCCCAAAGAGACGTTCAAAAAAAGACTGAAGCTTTGTGTCAAGTTTCAGAAGACAGGCTGCTGCTTCTCTCTCAAAACCTAATCACCACAAGCCAAGTCTCTGACCTGTGGCTCTTATGCATTCAAAGACATCTGCTGTTTCCTTATTCTTAAACTATCAAACCAATTATCTTGGGCTCAGTCTGGATTTTGTCCTTCTCTGGAGTGCATGAAGCTATTCAACCTGCCCTCCCGAGCGCTCACATCCCTGGTGAGAACTGCCTCCTCCCACGGCATCACCCCATCCAGGTGTCACACTGGGGAAACACCGTTCCCCTACCGGCATCCTCCAGCACTTCAGCTGGGATGGAGAAATGAGGCCAGTCTCTGTTCTCACTCACATCGGTGAGGAATGACAGTAAGTCCTTCGAACTGAGTGGAGCTAAAGCTCTGTAAAACTGACCTGGAATTGCGACCTAGCGCTATACACTGAGCCCCTAAAGTGGAGCCGGAATGAGTGAGCGCAGCAGCTGCTCCCCTTTTATAAAAAAGTTTTACTGCTAATGTGGAGTCATGGTTTGGACGAGGAGTCTGCCCACTCTGCAACAGCTCCAGCCACGCTGCATGCTGTAGGTGTGACAGAGTCCGAATTTGGCTGAAGATTTCTTTTTTGTCATACTTTGTCATATTTGTTGCGTAGTAGGCTGAACAAAGAAACTCTCTGCAGAGTTTAAGAATTTATTTTAATACTGTGTTTGGATTCCTCCACGCCTCAAGATTCTGTAGACATGCCGTAGCTTTCCCTTGTTTCTTTAGCAATTCGGTCCTTCCAAGCAGGGATTATTACAAAGTCCAGCATTAGGACTTAATTCAATTCAAATTTACCACTGGGAAAAAAAACCCCAACCACTCAGAAAGACGTGGTTGATGTTCCACCTCATGCGTTTTTGCAATTCTGCCAGTTTACATGACAAAAAATGCTAGTCCACATCGGTTACTGCATGTCTTTTTTGCTCTAAGACCTGTGGTTCTTTTTGCAGCTGTGCATTAAAATGGGTTTTCTCTGAGGCATAATAAAAATATCACAGTAGAGACATACATCATCTTTTGGATGCCATGTTATGCGATGAAATTTTTCATGGTACGCTTAGTTTGCATTTGTCCCAAGTAGCTGAAAGTGAGAATGTGCACTGACCTGCTCCAAAGCAATCATATTAGCCACCAAAAATGCAGAAGATCGCATGCATCAATTTGACTCTGTGCAGCACAGTGTTTATTATTTCTGCAATAAACTGCAGAAGAAAATAAAGTGTGAGAGCATTTCATTCATGTCTGGCCACACTATTGCCACGGTATTACTTAACAGAAGTAAATATAGGGATATATGCACAGGGCTTTTCTCTCTCTGGCCATGATGTCTATATTACCAACCACTTTCTGGTTTTGATTCTTATCTTAGTCAAACTCTTTACAGCTTTTACAAGTGGAGTATGTTGATTTCTTGCTACTTCTTCCAGGCTTAGACTAGCTACGGTTACATTGCTTCCATTTCAATGTGATAAAGTGAGATACTGGTTCAGGAGCTTGATGCATATTTGAGGGGTATCTGCTTTTCTACAAAGGAAGGGAGCAATTCATGCAATATCTTCACTGTATAGCTTTTGTTCATTAATAAATTTATTCCTGTAAAAACTGAGGGTGGATGGAGGAAAGGGGGTCATGCACACATTTATATATTCCTTGATACCAGAATTTGGGAACCTGATACTAATTAGAGCCATGGCTGTAATCAGGATTTTCTGAGAAGCAGACGCTCCTTGTAAGGCAAAGGTGAACCTTACAGCAAAGCTTAGGATTGTTATTACACTAGAAATAATAGGATGATGGCAGATCTTCATGTGGGGTTGAAAGAATCGTGACAATTACTGGCTCCTATCCAAGGACAATCATGAAGAATTTGGGGAATTAGCACCCTCTTCAAGGAAAAAGTCACTGGCTGCCCTGGGATGATGTGGATTTTATATACAGTTCTTTTGTTACTAAGATTATACAAGCTTTCCAGCCTTGTCTTTGCAAAAATATTACAAGATTTTAAATGGGCTTTACCCTAGAGAGACAGAATCCAAAATGCTGTTACACAAATAAAGTTATGAATGGGATGCCTATATATCATTTATTTCCTCTTGGAATTGGTGACCTTCCATCAGTCAGTAGTTTCCTTCACACTCCCTCACTTGTGAATTATAAGTTAATCAAGAGTACAATGGAAACAATGCATCCATAGCCTGCTCACTGCACTCATCTCTCTCCTCAGGGTGGATTACGGATGTTAAAGTTGTAATGAGCTTTCTTTTAGTCCAGTTTTGACCTCAATTCTGACTTTACCAGCAAAAATTTCTCATGTGAGTTTACACAAGACATATTTGGAAGATACACTGGGATCTGGAAAAGGAGGTGTGAAGCAGGAGTAGTCTAAAAAAGTAAGAGTAGCTCCTTGCTTTTAACTGCTCTATTTTAGGGGAGTGGGGTACATGGAAAATAATTTAGACTGAGAATCTTTAAATTTATGTTTTTTTACTTGGCCTCAGAGGGATCATTGTCAAGTATTTCTGAAAGGTTAGTTATTTCTTGAGATCCTCAATCCCAGAATTTACAAACCCGATATGATGGCCATGTGTGGCTGATGTGATGAGAGGAGCAGTTACGGGAAAGAGAGGGCTCATCGTTGTGCTGACATTCCACCTCCTAAAGTCTGGTCCTGGTTTTGCCACACTGAATGACTTTGATGCTATTTCACACTTATCGGTGCAGCAGAATGAGTATTTTAGCGTATCGCTCTGTTTTACAGAGCCTGAGCCTAGCCTGTGGGACTTCCCCTTGAAGGGGATGCAATGTATCCATTGGAAGTATTTATTTTCAAAACATACAGATGCACAATAGCAGTGAACGGAATACCAGGAAAAATTATTCTCTTACAGCTGATAATACTAGTTGTAACAAGGAAGCAGTTATTCTCATTATAAAGAAGAGTTGATCTGAAAGGTAAAGAGAGGTGGTAATTAATTTCCTTTAATAGTCACACTGGGATCTCCTGTAGTGTGCAGTCTGATGTTAATAATATATTTTCCCCCCTATAATTAATGTTCATGTTCTGTTCCTGGGGGACTCTTCTCCACTATCCTCAGCATTGTCATTACTTAAGCATGCACAAGCAACCTGAGCACCTTGGTTGCTGCAATAACTAATCCAAGCACTGCTTCCCTTGCCCATATCTTCTCTCCTGCCAGGCGGGTGGCAAATGCCATCACTGGAACAGGCAACCTCAGGAGAGCTGGGAAATAATAAGGTATTTTGTCCCATTTTGGAGGAATGCAAAGTTTTAAAGAAAACAATAAGATAGCACAGGGAGTGAGTGAGCCCCCTCCGCCTGTCCTGCTTTCTGAGGCTTGTGATTCAGGGATGGGGAGGTGGAGACTGACTCCCCAAGCACCTTACGAAGGTGTCGGACCTACTTGCCAGCCCAAGGCTGTGCCACAGCAGAGCGAGCAGGGAAGCCCTCGGATTTCAGAGCAGCCTGCAGCTCTCCTGCCAGCCACTGAGGGCAAGAGCAGAGAACCAAGGCAGGGCAGAAGCAGCGTGGCCTGGGTGGGCTTCTCCTGGCTGGCAGTCTCTGCTGTAAATCAAAGCCTGTTTGAAATAGCTGCGCCATGCACCAGAGACCAATCAACATCCAAATTACTCTAAGATCCTCTGACTAAGCCAAGCTGGATGCTCCTTAGCTACAAACAGATGGGACTCTTCTCGGAAAGAAACAAATCTGAGAGATGACTCGTTCCTTAACAGAAAGAGCAGAAGAGCAACAAGCTCAAGAAGGACTAGGAAACTAAGTGCTCTGACACTGTACCACTTCCCCCCAGAGTTTTATGCTTTTTTTTAATTTAGGGTTCCTGCAGGACAAAGCTGCCACAGAAGCAATTATTTTCCCTTTACCCCTAAATTTCCTTTACCCTGCAATGCAACACTGACATGCATTCATCATGCTGTAGAAGATTAGGGACAGTGACTCTCAAAAGACAAATCAGAAAAGACGGAACAAAACAAAGAGCTCAAATACGTACGTTCTGTTTCTGCAGGATAGCAGAATACACAGTATTGCATTAAGACCTAACTCAAGTCACACAAATGCAAATGTCTTTTTTTTTTTAAAGTATGTTATCTTGAACAATTGGGCAAAAAGTTCCCAAACAAAAATGTTTCCAGAAGTGCTTTATTTCCTTCTGCTCTACCTGCCATGGCTGCCGCCACTGCCCAGTCCAAATGAGCACTCCCACCCCAGCACGCCCAGCCTTCCAGCTCTTCACACGCACACGAGCAGGCTGGCCTTTGCTCTGATTTGGAAACTTTTGCTTTGGCATTACTAAAAAGGAACAGTTACATCACGGCAGTGACAGCAGGCACCTATGACAGCACCTTTCAGGGCTGAGAAATGAGCTTGGGTGACTGGCAGTCTGGCTCTTTGCTTTAGTATGTGCGCTTTGGATTGCAAAGCCTTTTTCTGGAGCAGCAGAGGAAAATAAAGAAACCCTGAGACTCACTTTTTCCACCTCCTCCCTCTGACCTTCCCTACCCTCATTTTTTTTGGTTCTCAGGACAAGGAAGAGTGAACAAGTGAAAGACAGAAGCAACACTACGTTCACAAACTTTCCTCCCTAATTCCACACTTACTTTACACCTGCAGTCCTGAGTCAAGGATATTTCGCTATCTGACTTCTGTTAAAAAAGTGTAGCCTAACCAGAGATTTAAATTTTCTGGAAATGTCTGTACATATAAAATGTAACAGATTTTTCTGGGCTTTTCTTCCCTTTAAGGGAAAACGGAAATATCTGCAGCTTTCACTTCAGAACTGATTTTTATTTACTTCTTTATGAATAAGAACTCTGTTATGCCTAATTTTGTTAGCACATATAGACTTCTGCCAGATATATCTCTGAGAAAAAGGAAAAAATTCCTGGCTTTTGAACACGATCAAAAATGCCCAACATTAAAGACAGAGCTGTAATGCACACAAAGTACTTTTTCACATTTTTTTGCTAGTTGACATATCTCTCAAGCAGTAAAATGACTAAGTAAATAACAAGGAAGATGGAAACAGAGAGTACCACCATTACTGACCCATTAACAAGAGGGTTCCATAAGATTCAGAGATACAGTGTAAGTAGACTTAAGACCATAATGCACAAAGGCATACAGAACAAACCCATATTCCTAGAAGAAACGTTTGGAAAATAAATATCCATATGCATGATACAGCTAACACAGCATAGTGACTTCATAGTAACCTAACTGGAAATACTTTATTGTACAGAAAATATTTTGAAGGGTGACATTTCAGCATTTATTTCAAACATTGCACATTTTTTTGCTCATTCTGACAAAATGTATTTCTCAAATACATTCAATTCAAGTTTTCCCAAGTTTTCCAATCTCATATTTCCTACTTTGCATTGGGGGAAAAAAAAAAAAAAAGAGGAGGAGGGAATGGAGAGTAGAGATGAATTTTTTTTATTGAAGGTTTCGGTACCTGTTTCCAGATCCTCACATCTCTAGGCCTTGCACATTTAAACAAAGGTTAGTGTGAAATGTTATTTATGAAATATGAATTAAGGAGAGGACTGTCAAACAGGTAATAGCGTTTTCTACCTGAAAAATGGTATATTTCGATTAAAGAAAACAACACCAGAAACACTTTGTGTATCTTTCAAAGAAATCTTTGGGACACTGGTTTTATGGAAAACTGGAATACATCTTCTCTTTACTGGAATAATTCAGAATTTCTGACTTTTTCAGTAAAAAGTAACTTCCAGGAAGATACATAAATATTCCAGAATTTCATATTAGAAGTGTCTCATTTGCACGTAACTCATAAGCTACTTGCAGGCAATGTCCACTGGTGTAGGTGTTTCCCAGAATAAAAACTCCTAAATGACCTGTTGCTTCTTCCCCCGCATTGGGTAATCACCACCACGAGACATTGATCCAGGAGGTGATGTGGGCATGACGTGAACTGCCCGCGCAGGTTTCCAGTTCTGGGAGACCAGCAAGGGATGGTGGTCCTCTAAGAGGTGGCTCATGCCTTTCAATCAGAAAGCTTTTGTGGGCCTTCTCCCCCACAGTGGTAGGAGATGCCGAGGTGCCAACCAGACCCATAATTTTCAGTAAGAGAGCCTTGGTAAAGCCATATAGTGGTGCTGTTTCACACCTGACCTCCCTGGAGTGACGGGAGACCTGCGAGCACCATGGCTGTGGGTGCCCGATCCCAGGTTTCAAGCAGGGAAATGGTCCTGCCGAGTGAGAGCAGCAAGGCAGCTCTGAATACTACTCTTAAACAAACTGAGGAAAATAACACCTTTACATTTCCACTTACATTGAGAATGCACCCCTTTCTCTAAAAAAAGGTGATGCCATGGTGCTGTTTAAAATACATAGTGGCAGCATGGTGTGCAGCTGCATAGCGATGCGGTTCTCCCATCCACAGGGGAGCCTGTGTCTTGAGATACACACACTCTGCTCTTATGAAAGCTTTGCTTCTAATTAGGGGGTAACTGAAGCCCTTTTTAACACCTGTATTGTATGGATTTAATATGCTAATGTGTAAACCTGTCTCAAATATCTAATCCTAAAAATGTTTTACTTTCTTTTTTTGGTACTCTTAAGTAGTTAGTCCTGCTAATTTAACTCCATCAGGCTGAAAGGCATTAAATGAAATGTCTGGAAGGAATTGATTTAAGTGCTTATCAAAGACTGGTAATATCAGTTTCCACTGGTAAGTAAAATGAATGTATGTGAACTGGAATCAGATACATTGATTCAGCTCTATTGTGAAAACATAGCTTGGAGATAAATAGTACTACAATTACTTGCCCAGGAAAATGTGCATCATCCTAATGGAACTGCTCTAATGACCTTGACTAAGCTAACTGCACTCCCGCTTTCTCAAAAGCAGTGCCAAAATGCCAACAATAGCATGACGTATATGTCTGTTTTCTGAGGTGTCCATTTTACAATGAGGCATTGAGAAAAACAATCTTTATCCACAAACGTTTCTTGAGTCGTATGTGCAGTCACTGCTGTGCTTCTGCATAAAGAAAACTAGAAAATAACACAGGACAATGTTCAGGGCCTGTTCTTGGGCTATAGTTAAAAGGCAAACTAAAATGCACCTTGCCTGTGCTCTACTGGCATTTTCAAAGGACTAGCTTGATACCATAAACACAGCTCATGTCTGCTGCTGAGCTGCTTCCCAGAGCATCGTTCTGTGTTAGGGTTCACGGCTCAAAGACAGCACAGGCTGTCCAGCATGGCCACTAATACAAGTTTAGGAACAGCATTGGCTGGTGTCTGGCTTCTGAAAAGCTGGAGCTGAAGAGTTCTGGCTGGCTCCTCCAGACCGCTGGGCTGTGATTTGGTCTAGGTTGATATTTATTAATTCTGGAGACTTGAGTTGCTCAATTCTGTTCATGGTACGGCTGGAGCTGAGGTTGGGGCGAAGGACTGATGTGGAAGAAAAGCAAGTGTTATTGCTGGGAAGAACAAAGCTCATAAAGCTCAGAAGAGCGTACGTGCAGTAAAGCATGACCAGCTGTAGGGCTGGATGGGAATAATGTGCCTTAGCTTGTGTTAGTCTGGGGTTTAATGGCTTGGGGTAGAACTAGAGTTTGGACCCAAAGAGCTGAGTTAATTACTGGATCTTACAGGACTTAACTGATAGTCCAGTTACAGACAATGGCAAAACCTTGCCGCAGGCCTTCCTATGCAAACGCAAGACTATGCCTTAGCTTGGGCCAACATGTAGGCTTCCTCGCCACTCACCCTTGTGCAGCATAAACTCTTAAATTCGATTTTCAGCTGTGGGGAGTCTTTTTGCTGATACACAGGATTTTTCAAGGGCTATTATTAGCTTACTGGAATGAAACTGCTGTTGATATGAAAAGCTTCGATACAAAACCAGGACAAAGTGACCCGAAAACAACCACGGCTTCACTGTCTTGCCAAATATACACATTCTGGCAAGGCCTATCATGCACTGGCTGTGTGCATGTAGAAGCTAATGAGGATTCACATGCAGGTAGCTTAAGAATAATACCATTAAAGGCAGTAGGACCACATTAAGAAAGCAGAGAGAGGAATCATTGCTTGAGACCACGTCTCTGCTGCTGAAGAGAGTGTCTGGTCAGTGACTTGTTCCCTCTGAGTGAATGAGCAAGCAGGAGCATCAATCACTGATGTGAGGAGTCAAGCAGCTTACAGCTTTCTATGTTTTGTTATATTTGTATATATACAAATGATCATCAGCAAAGATTTTTAGGGTTCTTGCCTCTATCTTCTGCCATTGCCTCAATCTCACAAAACAACAGCTCTGCCTGGAACATGACAGATGCTGGGACAAATCCTTTTTTGTCTTGGGACCTGCACAAGTGTCCATGTTGTGGGTGAAATGACTACGAGCAATGTTAGAAAGCCTTGTAGGCTCACTAAGCTGGATTGAGCACAAGCGCCAGCAGAGCAAATGGCTTGTGACTAACCCTGGAGTAGATACGGGCTGCTAGAGTATAGCGAGGATGAGGGTTAGCATTAGAGGTAGGGTTAAAGGATGGGGTGGTGGGCAGCAGTGGCTGCAGGAGTGTTAACAGGTAGACCCTGCAAGTTCAGCAGGGCTGGATGATGGCAGCTGGTGTTGGGGCTGAAGAGCAGATAGTTATTTGTATTGTGAGAAAGGGCATGTGAACTTCTTTTGATGTGCAAGTTAGGTTTAGAGATACGATTGAGATAGGAGCCTCGTATCTGACTGGATCTCTAGGGTTGGGACCAGGCCTGGGGAAGAATGAGCCAATGACTGAGGATTAATTGTGGCTGTAAATCTAGGGTGCAGTCCCCCGCTAAACCTCGGATGAAAACTAATCTTCTCTAAGTGCCTTGGGGGAACACGCTACCATCCTACCACTCCGGACCTTACACTATCCAAAACCTAATTAAATTCTTCAGATCCTCTTTCCCCTAACCCCAACCAAAAGCCAGTAAAACCCAGTAAAAAAGCCACCTCAGCAGAGGTCACTAGCCCTCACTGTAGCCCAACGGGCCCTGCTGGCTGTACCAGCAGACTGCACACCTCAGGCCTGCCTGTTTTTAACCTCAACCCCCATCCTAAGCCTAATCCTATCCTTAATTATCACCTAAAGACTCCTACCAGTTAAAAAAGCAAGTGTAAACTGTTTGACTCTTGCCTCGTCTGCCTCTCCCCCTACAGATGCTGTAGGATCCAGCAGCAAACTGAACGCCCATCCGTGTAGTTCTTACCACTCAGCCCTGCTCCGCGTGTACCCCCAGCCTTCCTTACCTCTCCTGCAGCAACCCTCATGGGGCCAAAATTCAGCTTAGAGTATTTGGTCCTGTCAGCTCTCCCTTCATACCAGCCTTCTGGCCTTGTGCAATCCAGGAATATTTCTCCTCCTTCAGTATTTCTACATCTAAAATTTAACCCTATATCTTACCACAAACACTGTGTAAAAGTTGCCCGATATCTCCTCCTTTCCCCCACAGCTGGCTGTCATCCTCTGCACCTACAGCTCCAAGAGCTGGGCTTCAATCGGCAATAAACCTAGGTTTTCCTCTCATCACCTAGTATTAAAGGATATCCCAGTGATCTCTTGCAGCAATAAACTGAATTCTCCTGTCCCTGTGATTGCTAGCAATAACCTGAATGTTAACCCTAGTTTTAATTTTCTCTGCCCCAAGGCCAAGCAGAAGAACTTGCTCTGTGTGGAGTAAAGGGCTGAGAGTAGCTTCGAGCATGGTATGCCTTATTGACTTGGGCCCATCTTACCATTAGCATTTGGGTCCAGAGGATTATGTTCACTGATGGGTGCTATAAGACGTGCATGGTGAGGGTATTACAGCCTCATCTGGGTGGGGGCCCTATAGCTATGGGTAGGCCTGTAGTCAGGATTAGGAAGAGCAGAGACTGAAGAGCTAAATTTACTACTCTGTCCTGCAAGTTCTTCTGATCCAGGATGATATAGTGTTGCCTGGTTATGGCTATGCTGAGAATATAAAAGAGAGATTTTCAACTTTTTTTATACAGCCCCTTTCTCTTCCTTCTCTAAAAAAATATCAAATAAATGTCACTCAGTTTTTGACTCATTGGAGAATTCCTTTGAAAAAGCCCCGGCTCATACCCTTCACGGTGAGGCGGCTGCCTTGTGCTGTCTGACTGCACTGCTATAAAGCAGTACTGCTCTGCTTCAGGAGGCTCCTACGGAGGTTCACTGTCGCTCCTACACGGACATTCCCCCGCGCTCCCCCCGCCTCCCTAAAGATAGAGTCGGTGTTACAACCAAAGTCTGAGGGTCTGAAAAGCCACCTTTATATCTTGCTTGAGCCCTGTCTGCCACATTAACTAGCTTCCTGGCAGTGGGTTGGGTACTTTTAGAAATGTAGAGATGGGAAAATGCAAAGGCAATCTTTCTGCTTCGGGGCTGTGCAGGATTCCCCATCTGGGATGTCCCACGTGGAGAGCAGCCTGCCCACAGGTCAGTGAAACATTCGCTGTTTTAACTGCTGTATTGCACATTTGACTGAAATTTTTGGTTCTGAAGAAGCTGTATTTTTCTGGCACATTTCTAGGAAAGTAGATTCGCAGTTTGCTGCCAGGTAGGAGCGAAGAGTTGAGTTTTTAAGAGCACTGAGTGGCATATTAGCAAGTGTAAACGCTTCCAAAAAATGAAAGAGGACTATATTTCTGCTTCCGATTCGCTGTTCCCTGCCAAATAACACTTTCTCAGTCACCTTTTCTTCCTCAAAGAGAACAGGTTGCGACAGATTGAAGTCTTCTCCCCTGCTATGTCAGGAGCCTTTATGTGACAATTACAACATCATTTTTGTTTTACGATCAGCTGAAGTCAGTTCAAAACAGCATGTCACCTCACACATGAAATAGCATGGCTTTATGTGACAGGGACTGGAATTTGGCAGGAGCGTTTCCTCATTTGCAGTCTGCTTTTTTCTGTCTCAACGTTTGACACTCGATGCAGAGTAACTTGAGTTTTGAAGTCAGTCAGGCTTATCTGGAGGAGTGACTCATCTAGGGCAAGTGGAGTAGCCAGCTCCCGCTTGCTCTGAGGGGAACCCAAATGTTAAGCAGTGGAGGAGGAGAAAAACTACAAATCCGTGATGGGGAAGACCTTGGACCTTCCAGATAAAACCCGTGATATTTATCGGCAGCTCTGTGAGCAGCAAGCTTGGTGCTCAGCGGGCAGTTTCTTTATCCCCTCACTGTCCATGGCGATTGCCTTTCTCTCCTGTTGCACCCAGTTCGCGTGCCACTGACAAGGTTGGCCTCAGAAAGTTCAAAGAGAAGCCAGCTGGCTGCGTGTGAGTCCTCAGATCAGTGGATCCTACTGATGCAATCAACAGCACCACGTTTCTAGCTTTTTTTTGGTACGTCTCTAGAATAGTAATTAGCCAAGAGCAGGTCTAAATGGTGCAGTGTTCAGAGCGATTTTGGCTTTCCCTGACAATTCGCTTTTTCACATCATCTATTAGACCTATGAAAATAATACAGCATTTCCTATTAGTAATCCCTTCCACTTGTCATTTCTTTTTTTGTGGCCAGAGGAGACGAAGTGTGCAGTCACCGCAAAAAAACCTCTCCAGAGCAACCACTACTCTAATACTTCATCTGCCAAAACTGCTACCACCATGAATTCCATAAACCTGGTCCTAAGCCCATCCACCGTTCCCAATTTCCGAATGGTTCCTACTTCTTTTCTTTCCTGGTTGCTGACTTTTTCTTTTCAAAATGTTTATCTTTTAAAACCAAATGCACAAAAACATGGTGTTCCTAGGCATGACAGGACCCATGTCAAGGATGGCTGTAGGCAGAGGCTGGCAGCTGCTGCTGGCCATAAGCAAGCACTAGCAGCAAGCAGCTCCATGTCACCTTACTCCTAAATCCTAAGCTAAGAGCAATGTTACAGGTGTGGAACAACTCACTGCAGATGTGAGCCACTTAATCCTCCACCAAATCCAGATCCAAAAGGAAGCATTTGCAGATAATAAATGAAGTTTTGTGAGCAGTGGAACCAACACCAGTCAATGTCCTACTGGTTTCTGTCAGAAAGCTCTTGTGTAGGTTCTCTGGTGTCTGCAGGGACAGGTATCTATTGTCACAAAACTTGAAGAAACTCAGTAGTTTTGAGATCTTTACCTTTCTCTCAAACTTAACAAATTGGCCAGCAGGTTGAAAAGACAGACAGACAGACACGCACAGAACCACACACACACAACATGATGAAATAATCCTTATTTCCCCCCCAAAATCACTGTTGTTATCCCAATACCTAAACCAGGCAGGTTGCAAGGACTGGATCCTGTAAGGATTAACAAACAAGTTAGAGGTTACGTTGTCTAACTTTTAGTAATCTGGGTTGTGGCTCATCTCACCTAACTTCAGGTCTTTACAGTACGGATGCTGACAGCAGCGGTAACTGTCAAAACTGCCTTTGTAGTCAATGGAAACAGGAACTCTTAGGGTACGAGTAATCCAATTTTAAAAGAGTTATCAAAACCGATCAAATACTTCATGCTGGAGAAGTGCCAGCTAATAGTAAAGGACCACGCTCAGGCTAACCCCCTTCTCCTTCTCTCTAGTTCCCCAGTATCTCAGGAAACCCCATTACTGCCTTTTCACTTGCACGCTTCCTTGCCTCCCTAAACAAATCAAACTCCTCTTCTTTCCTCTTTCAGGCCTCAGCCTCTTCACCTAGGCTAGCAAGTCTTCTCCTCCAAAAATGTACAAGGACAATCATCTGAAGGAAAAGAAAGAAATCTTTGTCTTTGAAAAAAAACCCCCACCTTTGTTTATATGATGACCCTTTATTTTATTATTCCTTCATACATGTGGCCTGGCATTTAGCTTGCCCTCTGCTTGGATGGGCCTATCAGAAACAGAGAGAAAAATAATGTATTAAATGCTCAGAAGCAGAATTGCAAAAGCACAAGATGGGGATTCAGGAGTAAGGGGACTCTCTGAAATCACTTTGAGTTCATTCTTAAAAAAATATCAGGCTGTCAGACTGAACATGTCCCTTTGACTTCAGTATTTCTCGAGTTTTAAAAACCTAACTAAAGAGCATTAACATTCTGCTGCTGTATTTTTACAGGATAAATTACAAACGAGAACAGTGAGTCCATCTCAGAAATGATGGTCTTTCCTTTGGATGCTTGATATTCTATACAGCTAAGTGCTGCCTAAAGACTGATGAAAACTTTTGTATGGTTGATTTACAGTCTATTTGGAGGTTAAAAAGTGCATTTAATACTTTCATTTCCTTGTTCCCTTTTAATTATTTTTTTGCATATCCAGGCTGCAGTCCAGGAAAAATGCAAGCTTTGCGGATACGTTTATCGACCTTTGCATTGTGATTTAGTAATATACATCATCTGGTACTTACTTGTACATCCTAAAAACCCAGTAAGGGAAGATGTTGAGCACATGTTCCAAGATAAGTATATGCTTTAAACATGCTATTAAATTGTAGTACTTGTTTTTCTTCATTTTCTAGATTTTTCCATTTCCTTTCCTGGAGTTTTAATTCCTCTGGGGCATATCATAAAGTCCTTACTCAGACAAAACTACTTTTCTATTTACTTTGTTTAGGTTGAAAACTGCATGAGGCAGTAATATCCTCAGAAAGTACTTTCTTATAATTTAGGTCTGCAAAGTTAAATTGTTTTTTGATGCAGTAACTATTGAATAAAATAATATTAAGGTCACCAGCCCTTTTCTGGCAAGGATTTTCTTAAAAATCCAGGGAGGGCTCCAGATTAGTAGTCACGGTGTTTATACAGGTTTTATGCATGACGGCTCACATGCGCTCAATTTTTGCACTGCTTATGTTTAAAAAATACAATGCAAGCAGTCTTAATTCTGCATGGAGACCACCCTTGTGGTTTCAACACTCTCATCAATTCTGTTCAGACAATCAAGCACTTTGGAAGTGAAATTCTCCTTTATTACTTTCCATTTTGGTTTTGCACTTTTTCCTTTGAATTTTCTCTTGTGTTTGCCTTTCCCTCCATATTTATGCCTTTATCTCAGACTGTTGGGCAACGGGCTGTGGGCCTACTCCAGTGTCCAGGAAATAAGTTAGGAGAGTGCTCAGCATTTTATCATCACCATGTCGTGCGACATTTCACATCTTTTCTGTAATTGTAATTTCAATGGTCCCTTCAATACTGATGAAATTTATAACATGCCAGGAGGGCTCTCTCAGATTAAGGGGTTTTCTTGTGTATTAAAGGGCTTTCATGGAACATTAACCGTGAGACATCAACTAAATGGAATGAGACTTTAACACAAGGTTGATGACCTATAGCTGGAAGTGGGTACCCTTTCTCCCAGGAGAGCTACTTTGTTACTCCGCAAGTAGTTTCAGTTCATTCATTGGGACTACTTGTAAGATGCAGTCACTGTGATTAAGGAGGCCAGAATCTGTCCCTGTTGACAAAAGATTATTTTAACACTTAAGATTTCCTTTGTGCAGCTTTTGCTTTGACTAGTGAGCACTTCATCAGGTGAGTCATCCCCTTTCACGGGGACTAAAGCTTGCACAGCTTGATCCATCAAGATTTATGGGCATGCATGCGTATACCCCATTAAACTACACCACTGAAGTGAAGGACACAGCTTTGGAATAATGAGATGTTCACTGTGAGCAAGTAATATTAGACTGGGGCTAGAAACACATTGTGAGCATGTCAGCAAAGGAGGCGATTCCTCTGAAAAGGAATCTGAGCCGGGTAATATTCTGTGCAGCCAGGCCAAATGTTCAAGCAGCTGCTTCTGCAGTGGAAATCAGAAGCCTGAACCAGGTGCCCCACATAATATAACAGGGAAAGCAGGCCACCTTGGGGTTGGATTCACAACCCAGAGGGAAAGATTTGTTGCCTAAATGCAGAAAAGATTGGGGCTTTGTATTCCTATCTTACAAATGGCCCTAAGCACAGCCCTTAGTAAGGCACTGAAGTAGCAGAGTAAGGTAGGGTTTCAAGCCACCCTTCTGCGCTGCGCTTCCTCGGGAACATGCATTTCACCTGCTTCGTGAGCAAGCGGTTCAGGCTCTGCATCTTGAATGCTCAAGGCCACAAAGAGTGGGCCAGCCAAATGGCTCATGGCCACCATGGAGAAGGACGTCTTTCTCCCCCCCTGCTCCTCCTGCTTTGCTCATCCTTAGTGCCGGTCCCTGCTCCTTCTGTGAGCTGGTTCAATTCCATAATTTGGCAAAAAAATAGCCATCTTTTCCTGTTTTTCTTCTGTTTTCTGATGTAGAGAGCTGGAGGGACTTCTGCAGAAGCCACACTAGGTTGGATAGCAGAAGGCAACTGGCAGAAGTGCACAGCTAGGAGCGGGGGACAGGGGCTGGCAGGCTGACGTTTGCCAGCCTAGGGGCGCAAATGGGACCGGCCCTCCACCATTTAAGTGCACTCGGTGGTAGAGTGGACTTAAATAAGCTGTAGTCTGTTGTGAAACCTCACCTTTCATCCCTCAGTAGATCTGCCTGTGAATCCTCCCAGTTGCTCACAGTGACTTCCCTTCACGGCCTTGCAAGGGGCCCAGTTGGGTCAATTTGGGTCAATTTTGTCCCGAAAAATTAGAAATTGATTTGGGTAAGAAAACCACCACCTTTCCCAGGCAACAATGATAGCATTATTCCAAGTACTAGCAATATCAGAATAACTATACAAAATCACATCATTAAATTGAAATTGTTTCATTTTAAATTAAAATTCATAACATCTTTCTGGAAGGTTGCAAAATCAACTTAAACTAAATGCTTATCAATTCTACTTTGTTTCTTGTCAAGCCTTCCTTTCATCTCACACTATGAACCATAGAAATGCCGGAGTTTTTCCCTCAGACTTTGATCATTGCATTACCATGACAACAATGTATTTACTGTAGCTGTAATAGATGGACTTCAGATGTTAACTGGATCCCTCGAAAGTCCATGGGGGAGCTTTTGGTCTCCATATACCAGGATAAATGAAAGAATGACTCTCTCTCCTGAAGAGCTATCTAACAGGTAACTTATATTTGCTTTCAATTTCTGCCTGCTCTTTTAGCAGAGTCCACTGCCTTCCACCAGTTTTAAATCTACTGCCTATTTTAATTATATGGAAAACCAGGTCAAACTTTTATTTACCAGCTTGCTTTGCTTTTTGCTTTTTGCTGAAGCCCATAATCCAGCAAGTTAATGCATCAATCTGACAGGATGTGACGTATGGGCACCGCAAAGGTTTTTATTCTTACTGTTTAGATTATTCTACTTTTCAGAGCCTTCCAGCCTTGCACAGCAGAAGAGAAATGCGTAAACCTTTGTTCTTAAACAGCTCACAACTAAAGGATGATATTTTGCATACATATAGGCTTGGAGCGTAAAAATATATGATAGAAACAAGACCTATTACTCTCCTGAAGACATTGATGCATGAGAGTAATCAAGTCACTTCAACAATAAAAATAACTTCAAACTTAAGCACAAGTTTTAATACCTTGTTGAATTACAGATATAATACAAAACAGCACATGCAACTCCAGCTCAGCAAGCAAGAAGCAACATCGTTACAGCAAGATTCTTAAAGTTTGTATTTCCTTAGCTTAAGGAACATACGAATAGACAATAAAATTCCTCTTGCACAAGGTTTTGTAGAGAGTAAATTATAAATATACATAAAAAGTTTCATTAATGCCTGTCAATCTGCTTCTAAAAGATGTAATTAGAAGATCAGAAAACTAATTAGAAAGTCTGTTTGATCTCAAGAGTTTGGTTACATACTGACAATCTTGAAATAATTCATATCAGAAAGAAGAACTGTTGAGGCTTTATATAGTTCTGAGCACGAACAACTGATATTTTTTAAGATATAAAAATAGTGCATAGTTCTTTAAAATGAAAATTATATCACTAAGAGAGTCACAAAAATTAGTTTCGCTATTAGTAAGAAAAATTCTTTATTAGTCTATTTAAACCAGTTAGAATTTTTAATTTAAAATCTCGAAAGGCTGATTTAACCATACCAAAAAAAGATATCATAGCAGCAGAAACACCTGAAAACAAACAAGAAAGTAGCACTGTGGGCTCAATATTTATTATTTCTCAATTATGTACATTTCAAAACACAAATTACAAATTCTATGTCAAATTTAATCTTTTAAACTAGCTTTTTAGCTGTATAACTTACTAGAAACAAAGTTTCCAGAGAAATACTTTGCAATTAAACAAAATGCATTTTTTTCCCCTTTGACCTATCTCAAGTTTGCTGAACCACAAAGCCCCCCTTTTTAAAAGAGAGAAAGAGGCCAAAAAAAGGACACGCGTTGAGTCAAAGTAGCAGAAAGTGGTGAAGAGAACAGGGCACATCAGGAAACAGCATCTAATGGCCTCGGCGCAGACCCAAATCTCTGGGTTATAAAGGCAAAATTTTGGTCACATTGAAGTTCAAAGGAGTCAGAATCTCATCCTAAATGTGCTTGTCACTGCTTGCCTGGTGCAAAGTAGATCTGAACCCAGTAGCTAGTCATTGGAAATGCCCTGGCTTGGAAAGCTCAGCCAGCCACCGTGCACCATCTCCCCTGCCTGCTGCGGCACAGGGGATATAAGGGAACTGGCCATGACCCAGAAATATCTTTGTGTTGTGCTCATCCTGTTCTTCCAAATTACCTTTTGGGCCTGTTAGTAGCTAAAATAATTGAACTAGGCCATGCTGTTAGCGGTGGCAGCCGTTGATTGTGTCCACTCCCTACCTGTGGTAGGTACTCTGGCACTGCCCTTCACGATTCAGCTGTGTTGTGCATAAAATACCACTTCTTAGCCCTGTTTTTGTACATGACCACTTGTAGTCAGTAGAGCTACAAATGAGCTCCATTTGTTCCATTTTTCCTCTGACCCAAAGTTAAAGAAACGATAATTTTAAGAGAAAATGGAGGAGCTCCTCTAAGAAAAGCTTTGCTCAGTAAATGCACCTACAGATTCGCAAAATGATCAAGGAGAAAGTCTGAAGTCTTCAGGGTTTTATTAAGACTCGTGTACTTGGTTGCGGGAAATATGAATTTTATTCAGGGCTAGCCTCATCGGACCTCCCTCAGCTCTTGCCTTTTCTAGGGAGCGGTCTGGGGACAGCGCCTGCCAGGAAGCCTTGCCTGGTTCTTCCAGTTACGAGAACCTTTCCACCATCAAACTGCTCAGGTTGAAAGTTCGCAGTCTGGTGTCTGCCTTGGAATTATAATTATTCCTGATTTCAGCCAAAAGAGTTCAGAAATAGAGATGTTTTTGAGAAAAGTTAGTCCTTGCTTTGCAGGTGTGTGGGCTCTTTGCTTCAAGGATATCCCCATTTAAAAACCTGCCTGGATTTGCCAACGTTTCATAAAACGGAGGTCGTTACCCTACTACATGGAGATTAATGTTGTCATTTCAGAATTGGTTTGGGCCAGGCTAAGCTAGCATTGCTGGCACAAAAGTAGTCACATCCTTCCCCTGTCCCCCCAGCTTACGCCAGTAGCTGTGAACTGATTGGGAACTGCCAGTGAATTAGCCTAACTTAAGATGACCAGCAACAACCAAACAAAAAAATTATTTGATCATAGTGTGATCATTAAATCATTAAGTACTGAATCATAATGAATATGCAGGAAGTGAATAAATTAAAATTACACAGGCAGACTTAATTATACTATTTCCTAATTTTTGAGTGTTCAACTTTGCATTCATAGCGGTTAGCATTTAATGCAGTTCCTGTGAGTGTGTGACTTTGGTAGGTCTTTCAAAAAATGGAAAACCTCATTACTTGGCATTGCTGTGACATTTCCAAAATATCAGCAGCCTTCCAGTCACTTCAGCTAACAAGCTGTGGCAGCTGGAGTGGTCATAGGGCCCTGCTGTAGGTAGGGACAAGGGGGAGCAGTGAGAGGCAAGGATGAGATGCTCCCCCCCTGGGCTTTGAGGCAGCAGAGGAGCACCGAGTTTGCCAGCACCGTGCTCCCCTCCCAGGTGCCCGTGTGAGTGAGCAGCCCCTGCCTGTCCCCTGACCACCAGCCTGACAGCTCCTTCTGCACCTCAGACTCCTCATTCCAGCCCCACACTTTAGGATGAGCATGTGCTCATCTTTATTTCTGGCTTTCCGAGTCCCAGGTACTTCCCAAGCAACTCTGAGCGTCACCCCCTGCTTTCCAACCCCACTTTCAGACTTTGCTCAGCCCAAAGTCCTCCTTGGCTTCTCCTCCAACCTCTTTCTCCCTACTGCGCTGCACCCATGTTGCCACCCCGATCTCCCTCTCCCAGGCTCAGCTCCATGCTCGCTCCCTTCCTGACACTCTCTTTTTCCAGTTGTTCAAAGCACCACCTCCTTACCCAAGCTTGTACTAGAGGCTTTTTCTCCATCCCTCCTCTCTCCTTTCTCCCCACTGCCGTGGATTACAGCTCAAATTTCCTTGTCTCTCTTGCTCCTCATCCACTGACCATGTTCCTTCTCCTGCTGGTCATTGTTTTCTACTCCATCCACTCTCCGCGTTCCCTCTCCTGCTGGTCCATTTTTCTCCCCAGCTCACCATCTCCTTGCCTGACCTGTAAAACTTCCCTCAGTCAGTCTCAGCCTTGCCTCCATTTCTTCACTCACCAGTTGCCCTCAGGACAAACCCCAGCCCCACTTCCTTTCTCCTCCAGGACACTCACATGTGCTGGAAAATGTTCAGCGGACACTGTAAAGTGGCTTAAACCCACACCAGCTCCAAAGGAAATCCCGCTTTCCTTCTTTGACACCCCTTCACACCCCCCACACCCTCCCGATTTGTGCAGCTGGACAGTGAACCAGCTTAGGAAAACACCACAGCTGAAAATTAACCCATCCATACACAGATAAGGTTAAATTTCAGCAAGATCAGCTTCCTGCTCTGGTCCACTGGTCCAGGACAAGGGAAAGAACAGAAATGAGTGTCCAGAATTGTGAGCAAGGCAGGATCACCCTTTGCAGTAGCAGCAGAGAGTTACATGGATTAAAGCAGTCTTGCAACTATGGCTTTAGCAAAAATGGGTAAGATTTGTCAAAGCAATGGAAAATCAGCCTTAAATGGAAGAATACGCTATGGGGGCAGTGCTGCCTGAGTTCATGCCAGAAACATCTCACGAATCCCCAGTTATTGCTTTGTACTTTAAGACAATCGTCTTGCAAGAGGTGTCGCGCTCTGGCAGAGTGAGAGGAGTTTCACATCAAACTTCTAGACTTCTAGACTAGCTGGGAAACAAGACTAGGGAGAAACATCCAAAAAGTTATTAACTCCAGATTAAAATGCAGGAAAAAAGGCTGGCCTGAAGTGAGCCACTTCCTACCTTATAAGCCCTGAAAAACATGCGACCTCCACTGTAGCCAGGCTCCTGGTTAAAGTGCAAGAAGAAATGCAACAGTGAAGGCTATTCATCAGGTGAGGTTTTGGAACCCATTATCCATATTCTATTTAGGTGTAGGCTGTATTTCGAATTTTGGGTGGCATTGTCAGTGAGGCATGTGGAAAAACCTTCAAAGAACCCTATGTGGGAAACGTCTTTGTGCCGACTCTACTATACTCCCGCCAAACATCTTTTTGCTGGGATAGCTCATTCTGTTTGGGGAAACAGGTTAGTTTTGCCAGTAAAGTAACTGCATACAATACATATCTGCTAGAGAAAGTTACCACTGTGCCCTTACATGTATTATTGTCAGCAAAGGCCTTTAACAGCAGACAAGATCTGGCTCGCCAAAATGACCTTCCTGCAGAAGCATTTCTGAGCTCGCTCTGCAGTGCCTTTCTCTTTCCTTCTCTGTGTTGCAAAACATTAATCTAGATTCATAACTCAGATCCTCAAAAGAAACAAAAAAGGTTACATCAGTGCCTGAATCAATTTAAGTTTTGCAGGCAAAACTGTGAACCAACATTTTTCATGAATAAAGTAGCTAGAAAGAGCCAAAAGGTTTGGGTATGTGTTCACTGCTGACAAATACTTAATAATTTTCAGAAGCCTTCCATGGCTGATGCAGTCTGAGTAATCCTCAGAGGACTTAGCATACAGCACCGCCTTTGCATACAGATCGCCCAAAGTATTCTGCAAAAGAACGCCGTCCTCTTTTTGGGGTGCTGGCTGGGTAAATCTTAAAACTGCCAAACATGAGGTTGCAGAATAACTAAACTAATTTTAATTATAAACCTACTTCAGATCATCCAAGCCCTACGCAGAGAAATTAAAAATGAAGAGAAATGGGAGAACGAATGGGCAGATGAAAGTAAAAAGTCCAGGCCTGCTCCTCTTCTTGGGGCCACATCCAGATAAAAAGTTGCCAGAAGAACAAAAGTTGAGGAAGAACAAGGCCCCTTTGTAGCGTGCTGATGTTCAGACAGCACGTCCCACTTCTCAGCTGCCACGCTACCGCAATGACTGCTCCCTTTCCATCCTCACTGCGCTATATGTGAGTCAGACCGGGGACCTACTCAGCCCTTAAATATGTGCTTAAGTCTTTCCATATTCAGGAGAGAAACTCAGATGAAATTCTGAGCAAATGTGTAATGAAATGCATGTGCCTAAGTGTTTACCTGAATAAAGCTGCTTTGCTGAATCTGTGCTAAAATGTCAAGCGCACGTCAGGCGAGCTCAGGATCTTCCACAGCGCTCTCGCTTGCAGAGCCTCTGCCATGAAAAATGCTGCATCCCCGAGGGGGAAAAGTTTTTCCCGGAGAGCAGCCCAGGACGAAAGGAGCCACCAGATCAAAGATAAGTCTTACCTCCCCCGCTACACCCCTCACTTCCCCAAACAGCAGATCAAGGCGGAGGAGGTCTAGAAAAAAGGGCAAAAAAAGAGATTTTTTTTCTAACAGAGAAATGAGAGGTTCCGCCATCTCCCACTTGGTTTCTCCAAGCAATGCGGCTAGGAGCAGTCTGTTGCTTGCTCGGAAGCGCCTAGACCGCGAGATGGGAAGTCACGGAGTGCAGGAGTCAAGCTATTTATTGACATCTCCCGCCTCCAGGCCGCTTCACAGTTTGGCAGTGCGCGGGAAGGTTTTCAGACTGACCACAGCAGGCTGACCTTTCCTCCTCCACAAACAGAATGGTCTCCAGCCCCCACGATTCAAGAAGCCATGGATACTTTTGCTCGTTGGCCATTATTCATTAGATTTGGGAGACCGAGCTGTTTAAGCTGAAACTTCTCAGGGTGAAGAAAAAAATTTTGCACATTTTACATTATCTCCTGCAAATATGAAAGCTTGCTGCAATCTTCAGATACAATATTTATGAATTGGCTGAAGCCAAATCCACTTTTGCATAAGGATACACAGCTGCCGGTACCCAAAAGTATGATACTTCCCAAATATATCTTTGCCATTTTTAAAATCATTCTAGAGGCTTGAAAATAATATTTCTTTCATTGTAAGTGAAATCTCTAGTTCCGATGTTTCAAAGACAGTCTGAAATTAGCCGGGTTTTGTTTGCGTTTGTTTGTTTGTGCACAAGAATAATTGATTAAATCAGCACAAGCGTAACTGATTATACACTCTAAGAAAAGTACTGAGGAATTCAGCTGCAAAACCAGCAGCATTGTGAAGAGCCATACCCAATTTTTATGCTTACATCTCCTACATGGAATCCCCTCTTAATTATACAGTAGCAAATTTGAAATGTGTCATCACCTCCCACCACTGGATATCTAGATTTTGAATGAATGTAACCTGCATTTTTCAACACTTCTAAGGAAATTTTTTTAAGATGTCTCTTTAAACTTTTTTTCATGAAAAGGCAAAATTTGCATAGAAGAATATTTAAACACTCACGACTTACAGACAATGTCAGCCCTCTTTCATTAACCAGCATAATGACCCTCTTGTAGTTTTCACACTGAGAAAAAAATCTGCAGAGAAATATGCCAAGCCTAATGCCAATTAGGACTTTGAAAATATATATATTATAGACCGGGCAAACAAAATGTGAAATTCAAAGTTAAAAATTGAACTTATATTCTTCAGTCCTCTGAAAAATAATCTATTTTTAATGGAAATCGAAAAGCTATCTTTACCAAATTTCTCACTCAGTCGACAACGATAAATCTATTGTTCAGATGTGGTTTAAATTGTTCTTTGGAAGAAGAGGGGTCTGAGAAAATCAAATAGAAATTGCATTAAAGAAGAAGAAATGCCTTTTTAACTGGAATTACTTTATTTATACAGCCTGTAGTTTTTGATACATTTTAGGTTTGCCAGAGTAACAGGTAATTGGACACCATGAAAAATTATTTGTAACCATTACAATAAGAGAAAATGTATTTGCTTATTTAAGGGAGAATAAGCAAGTTTAGTGTTATGCCTTTTACTTTAAGCAGTATGTCTGCAGGGATCCAGATGCTAAGAAAGAGTAAGCTGACGACATTAGTTTGAAATGCTACACTATACATTAAGAAGGCACACACCTACTATTTATTTCACAAGCACAAATTAGGTCTTCTGGAAAAGAACTTTAATTTCAGTCAAACTTGCAAGAAAATAACAATACTTGGCACTTTCAAAGTGCTTTCCATCTGAAAAATGCAAATAATTAAGAGGTACTGGGGGGGAACCGAGACATTGTGCAGGTAACCAACGGGGCCGGGACACCCAGGGAAAGCTCCAACGCCGTCAGGTGTTGCACAGCTGGAAGCACAATGCCTGCGGTGCAGAAGGTACTGCCTAATGTATCCTAACCACCGAGATGGATCAACGCCCCAAAAAGCCTTCGCTGCGGCTCCTCTTTCTGCTGACGACATATTTAGCACCCCAGACCCCCTCGCTTAGTGCCCCCCCTCAAATACCTGGCTAGGAATGGCACCCAGAATTGATCATAGCCTATGATACTCTAAAGCTGCCCTAGTTTACGGATGAGAGAAGTGATGCACAAAGGCATTATACGTGTGGTCTAAGCTCGTAACAGAAGAATTATGAATAAAACCCATTTCTCTGGAGATTTCCAGTTTTGTCGCCCTCAACAAAACCCCTTTTACACAGACTTCAAAATCCTTAAGTATTTTTTTCTGACTGCAATGCTATGCCAAATATTTATTTTATCAGTCCAAAACTCAATTTACTGCTGAAACCCTGCATGAATACTTCAGAGGAACTCCTAAGATCCTGCCCAGAAGAGGAGGAAAGATTACAGAGATTAATATTGTGCAAATAAATCTCTGCCTACATCACCTATCTTACAAACTGCTGCTTCGCCCTCAGGCAAGTACCTGAATACAAGCACCTGTACGTAGAAGGGGTCTAAACAAGCTAAATGAAATTCCTGGGTACATGTATGATGTATATCAACTTTTTACAGTGCTGTAGTCAGTGAAGGTGAGGATAACAGAAGGATAACTGAAAGAGCGAGCGAGACAGCAAGAGGAGAGAAGAAAGGAGGAGAGGGCCAGGTGGGAAGTATAAGGTCCTAAGGCCTGACTGAAGTAAAAATAAAAAAGATCCTAGTGAAGGAAGCTAAAGATTCAAAAATATAAATATACAAGGAGAGGGAACAGTTAAAATACAAGGTGAGATAAAAAATAAAATAAAAAAAAAAACCAACAACCCCCCCAAAAAACCTCAAAACCAGAAAGTGACAGAGAAAGTTTAGACCTTTCAGAAGCTCAAGGCAGTAATTCTTTGTCAGCCAAACTCTCCTTGATTGCGGTGGGAGTTTTGCCTTAATGAGGACAGCAGGATAGGCACCAAATGCAGCTTTATTTCTTATACTTGAACAACAGTAAGACATAGCAAGATATTCTGTTGTTGAAAAAGACGATCCATTTTTGAAGAAACATGGATATCAGGGGGCAGACAGTATAAATGTAATTGCTACGACCAGCTGAGTTACATCAGTGTGCGTCAGCTGACAATAAGGTCCTTTGTGCCGGAAAGAAAGAAAAAAGATGAAAAAACTGACTCGTGCCACCTTGCAAACAATCAAATTAAAGGTCCAGAATTATTCCAGCAAAGTTTCCATTGACTTCAGTGACAGCCCAGAAAACAAGCAAGATTCTTCAGTCCTTCTTATTAAAAAAAAAAAAATACAAGTGTGAATATGAGTGACCTATTTATTTTTTATCAGTATTGCTCTTGCTGAGATTGTTGGAAATGCACTCATCTGGTTCGCAGAACTATTGTTTGATGAGGCTGTTTGTGTGAAAGTATCGTTCCCAAATATTGTATTCATATATTGAAAATGAAGCATAAGATAAGTAGATTGGAGACTAAAATATTTTTCTCAGCTTGGTAACCAAAGATAAAGCAAATTAAAAAAACTCACTGCTCATCTGATGAACAGGATGAAGATTCTGCCTAAGTAGTGGCCTTAATGGTCCATGTAGAAATCATATAGCTGTTTTCCCCTTTATAAATCATAAATTAAAGGAACTCTCACTGGAAGCGTAACTGGAATGTGGGTATTTCTAACGCAAAGCCTCCAATTTAAAACCTTTTACTGTTTTAGATGTCAAAACCAGGAACAGACAAAATACCACAAGTAAAATCTGTAGAATTACCAATAAAAACACCAAGGCAGATATTTTGCATGAGAACTAGGAATAGCAGAAAAATATCCCGTCTCCAGCTGACCACGTTGCACGCAGTAATATTTATTATTGACAAGACTTTGCAAGCATACCATTCTTACCCATAATATGGGAAACATCATGTCAATTCTCCATGACGCATTAATGAGAGGCGTCCCAGCCAAACCAATAAGCCCAGGACGTGCTCAGAGTTGGATCCATTCAGCCACTGACTCAATCAGATAACCAGTCATTCTCCGGTTTTGCACGGTTACATCCACCTGTTGATTTAGAGATTACAGATGGGAGCTGCCTTATTAAAATTGCTCTCCAGCTTAAAAATTTGACACACCTAACAGAGGGAATCGAGTGAAAAACAGTATGGTCTGCTCATCAGTGACAAAATGATAATAAATAATCAAACTCAATTATTATTGTTTGCAGGGCTAAAATTATGCTTAAAGAAATTCATTGCCATCTGTAAGCTTGTTAAAGTTGATTACGATTTTCTCTTGCTGGTTTTCTTCCCAATGATTGAACAGTATTGCCTATTTTTAAAGGAAAACAAAATAAAGCTGCTTGACTAATAAATTGTTTATCCCAAGATACAACAAACGGTAGTGATGAACTTTAAGAATGGTTACCAAATTAGAACTGAGAATGAAAACCAAATATTTTCCTGTTCAAGGTTTTGTTTTTAATGTGATTTTATTTTTAACTGGATTGAGTGCTTATTACCAAAAATTCAAGGCTACCCGGACATCAGACTGCTCAATTGACTGAAAAGTTTGATGACTTCTTTAAAAAGCGAGGTCTGTGCATGAAATTAAATCAGTATCACTGCTCCAAGATAACGCGTGGGGGGGGGGGGGGGGGAAGAGGTTAATATCACTTACTAAATAATGTTAAATGACATCAAACAAGACGTGCAGGATTCAGGAGGGCTCTTGGAGCTCTGGTTGTTTCCTCGGGCTGCTTATGCAACCTCGCTCGTGCAGGCAGTGTAAGGGCCTGCCATTTTATTACATAAGGTAGCCCAAAAATACAGCTAGGCAGCTGTGAGCTCCATTAAGTGCTGTATTGGAGTTTCTGTACCAGTTAGCATCTAGAAATTTTAAGAAACGATCAGAAGGACTTAGACATTACTGAGTTTGGGATTGTTGCTGTTGTTTTAACAGCAATAGATTTCATCTAAAAGCTAGCAAATATCGTCAGTATGAGCTACCTTTGAATGCATTGCGCTTTGACCGTCGCTTAAGTGAACGGCAACACAGTCTTTGGTTTTGCACAGCCATGGTAAGCACGATCTAGGGCTTTAAAATCTGCCTTTCAGATGATTAAGCAAATTGTCTGGTTTAGTAAACAGCAGTCAATGCAACATTATTGTTTTAACCAGTGCTTAAGTGCAGTGGATAGATGAAGAAAATTAATTTCCAACCCATCCTCACATTCTCAGTTCAGAATTTCAAAGCCTGGTCTCATACAGACAGATAAAACTGTAACTACAGCAACACCACATCAGGGAAGACAACCACCTTGCCCCGAATCCTCTCCCTGACACTGGGCAGCAGCAAGGGCTCGGGAAGCCTGTGCGAGCAGGGCAGGCGTGTAGCAATATTATAGTCTCCCAGCAGACACTTCTTCAGCCAGGCATTGTATCTTGGTATTCAACGCCTCTTGGTGGGATTGCTTCGTGAATATAATTGCTTTCTGAACCTACTTGAACCCGAGAAGATAAGGCCGTCTATTCTCACCATGTCTGCACAGCTCAATAATAGGGCACCAGGGAGCGAGCTTGAGCGCCGTACCCTGCTTTCTGCAGCACTGCTGAAGTTTTAGCTCACGCCCGGGCTCTGCGTTGGAGCGCTTCAACCAGTTTCTTCCAACTAGCTCTTTTCACAACAGATGTGCTCTAAGGGGGCCAGCCCTGAGCCGGGAGGGTGCAAGCCTCCAGGAGCCCCTTGGCCTTGGGAGCCTAGGGGGGCCGGACGCTGACCCACTTCATTTCGCCGAGCAGACACGGCCAGGGGGACCGTCTGGCTCAGCACCCCATCTCAGCCATGGCCAGACACGAGTGCTGAGGGGTGAGTACAAGAACAAAGCAAACCAACGGTGATATTTCCTCAGGATACTCACCAAGCTTCCAAGAATTTGCAGCTCAGAACTTCCTAAGCCAGAGGCAGTGGTTTTGTATTTAATAGCCCTTGATGGATTTCTCTTCCATGAACTCATCTAGTCACCTCATTAGCTGATGTAACCTCTCAGCATCCACATCCTGTGGTGAGGAGCTCGGCAGCCTGACCACACCACGTGAAGAGCCACCTCCTTTTGTTTTCATCCCCACGACTGCCTGCTTCACCCGATGCCCTCCACTACTGTCGCTGTGAACAGTCATTCCCAGTTTGCCTTCTCCACGCTTTGCATAATTTTACAGATTTCCGTTGCATCACTTTATCAGCATTGTCACTCCTCAGGCAGGAGCTGCTCTGCTCCTCTGATCCCCTTTGCTGCCTCTCTCTGAATCTCCTCCCTCGCCGTTATAGACCTTTGAGGTGGGGGGATCAACAATACACGATACTGAAGATGTGGGCACGCCATAGCTTATACAGTGAAATAATGGGATTCTGTGTTACTAGTTTCCATCCTTTTTTTAATAATCCCTAATGTTCTACTTGCCTTTTTTTTTTTTTAAACTCACTTCTGAGCATTGCATTGATTTTTTTCTGAGTTGTCTATGGAAGATTTTATCTAAGCTTCTGCTTCTTCAGTGACCTGTAGCAACGAATTCCTACGATTTTGTTTCAGCTGACATATACTTTCTTCTACAAACTTTCAACCTGACGTGCATATTACATTCATCTGACATGAAGATACTCAAAGAGAAAGGGTGGTTGAAATGCCCCAGTAGGTGATGCTCTGTCATGCTGGCACTTCTTGTATGTTTTGAAAGCACAAAGAGGTTTCATACCTGAACTTCCAAATTTCCATTCTGTTCTCAAACGCACGTACACATCCTTTAGATTTTTTTTTCCCATATCATCATTTCACTTGGCTAGAAATCTTCTATTTTTTGCACAGATCCCTAAGAACAGTGGTAAAACAGCTGAAAAACACCTTCTGTCGTAATCAGGCCAGCAAAAGACCAGCTGTTTTACACAGACTTGTGCCCAAGCAGGAGAAGGTGAGATAACCTCCCTGTTCCCAGCATTTACATTACATAAGGCTACTCCTCCCAAACGTGGCAGGCAGCGTGCAAGAAACACTGATCTCTGCCATGATCCTCGGATAAAGGAACAGAAATATCTTTACCAAAGTGTAATTAAACACAACGTTTTGGTTGGACTGAGTTGTGCTTCATGGTTTGCCTTCAGGGGGAAGAGGCACAGGAAGAAAAGCACAAGAAGCAGTACTTACCCCTCTGCCCCCAAAATGTACATCGAATTTATGTGTACAAGGCCGAGAGAGCCATGGCCCCAAACCCTTCAGCCCAATCTCTGACATCCCTGAGCCACCACAAGATAAATGCAAGGAGCGGAGAGTGAACCATGTCTGCAGTTTCTCAGCTGCTCACTCAGAGCATAAGCCTACAGGACCACGTCCCTTCTCACCCCCTTGCCTTTCCTGCCCTGCAACTCTTGTATTTCTGAATTCGGCTGGCGATATACTGGTGTATACATATACCCTGTGTGGCCCATAGCTGGTCACAACAAAGAGTAATGGCTTTAGTCCCTCCCAAAAAACTGTGAAATACCAAAAGCACCACTACATAAACAAATCCACCACCATCTATGGATTCTGCTTATATGCTCTTACATGGTGTTTCCCTTTCAAACTTCAGTAATCAGTCTCATAAGGAAAAAGTCAGTCTATTAGTTGATGCTGATTTCTGACTGAATTCAATTAGCTAAAATACAAATATTTGCAAGGCCTCAGCCTAGTTTTTCAAAAACAAGTTTTAATAAGATCAAGGGTCGACAGAAAGCTAAGCCAAATCTAAGAAAATAACTGGTTTTTATACAGATGCCCCTACAAAATCTGCAACTCAAGTGCATCTGCCCTAAGAGCCTGAAAGCAAAACTATAAACACAAATGAAAGTTATTTAAACTCTGCACTGTCCAGCTTAGAAAGAAAAGCAACAAAGTGCACACAAAGCACACATCTGACTGTCATTTTCAACTGTATGATATTTACAATCATCAATTCTATAGTGATGTAAGTAATCTGATGGCTCAAAACTTGCGGCTGAACACAGGCAATGTTTATTTAAATCATTGCATTTGCTGTGCGAAACGTCCTGTCCTTAAAGAATGCTAGAGCTACAAATCAAAACCATCAGCTGTTGATCTTCATTTTCCTACCTTATATGAACGTATTACAATGCAATATCAGTTACATGATTACACACTATTTTTTTCCACGGGGCTTCACTATTTTGATGTGTTGTTAATATATTGAGCTATAAATTCTTCCTCCAGTTTAAAAAGTGGAAACCCCCCCCTAGCCTACCTCAGCAATCACTGACTAGGTTGAGTCCTTTAGGTCCACAGCATAAAAAACTGGTGTGGGACTTAACTGGGGCATACAAAGTTACTAACCTGTCTGTGGCAAACCTAGTGCTAGAAGAAGGTGGGCAGACACCGTGGTGGAGGCCTGAGACTGGCCCTGGTGCCGGGTCCCGCTCCTCGGGGTGCTGCCCGAAGGTGGGGTACGGGATAAGGAGGAGAACAAACACATGGGCTCGGCATGACTCCAGAGCCTGGGCTCCACAATGGAGATAGATAGCTCCTCTCCAGGTCCAAGGTCCACGACTGCAGCAACAATAGTTGCTCCTCACAGCAAGCAGACAGCAACAGTTTCTGTGAGGGGACCAAGGGAGGGGCGAAGAAGCAGAGGCAGGGGCTGAAGAACGCAGTAGGCAGTATGAGGAGGAAGATGAGAAGGACGAAAAAGCAGTAGCAGCATGATCCGAACATTGAAAGACTGGAAACCACTGCTTTTGCAGGCTCAGATCTCCTGTTCCTGTCCACCACAAGTCTCTCACCACCTTTTTCTGCCCGCAGTCTCTCACCCACCTTTTTCCTTCTCTTTTCCTTTTCCTTCTCCTTTCCTTGTCTGGTCTGGGTTTTCCACCTCTATCTACAGTTTCAGCCCTTTCCCTGCACCTTGTTGCCAAGCTTTGTCATCTATGACCCCATCAAGTCCTCTGACTTAATTCGAGGTCCCTGCTCTTCACGTTCCCCATGCCTCCATCACCAGCGCCGCTGCTTCTGTGCTCTAGTCCCACCATTTCTTGTCACCATGCACGTGAATTAAGCAGTTTCCTCCTCCTTCTCCACCCTGCCTCCGTATCAGCAGGCACACCCTGCCACCGAAGACACAGCTGAGACAGTCTTCATGCTCCCTCCTTACGGTGCTCACCATCGCAATAACATCTGGGGAGAATAACTGCAGGGGAAAGTCCGCTCGGACCTCGAGGCACCGGCTGGAGCGCTCTCATTCTTCCCAGGAAGATGAGCAGTTGCTCAGCGTGTAACAAGGCCGGGGGATTCAGCATGCTCCGTGCTGAGAGCGTCTTCAGCGAGTGAGTGCAATGGTCAAGCCCTCAACATCCCTCCGCTGAGAGCACGCAACCTAAGCGTTGTGACAAAATGATAACTGAGACAAATTCTGGAAGATTTTCATAAGGTCAACATAAGGCACACCCCCCATCACGAGACTGATCCCAACCAAGTATCTTTTTCCTGCTCCAAAACACGAAGCCACAAGAATTCAACAGTCTCAATCAAAGTGTTTCTCAACATAGCCAAAAAACGCAGATTCACTGAAAAAGAAAGATCAAAGTCTCCTGATGCAGGATGATGTATACCGAAACCATCTTTGTCAGATACGCGGCCAAAGAATACATTTTCCTCCAACCACGTTCTCAGAAATAGCTGAACCATTTCATCTGAAACTTCGCAAAGAGAGTCTGTCTTCAGCAAGCACTCAGCCTGGAAAAGGTCAGCCTAGTTTTAAGCTTAGCAAATGCATAAGCACCTGAAAGCAGAGCATTGTATCGGAAAGCACGAGATAATTTTAACTGCGGACAACGTTACTGCCTATGATGACGTAACAACTCCTTCACGTGCTCTCGCATGGTCTAGGCTAGAAAATGGGGCAATAGTCATAATCCTGCAAAGTCTAGTCTGTGGGTTCAATTCTGCACACGTGCAGGGCAGCACCTTTATTTGGGAGGGAAAGCAATTTTAGGCAAGCCGACTGTCTCCAGGCTTCGGAGCAAGGCACAGAAGTGCTGCCAGCTTGGGGAATCACCCTGGTGTTGGACACCTGGTTCCGGAAAACCTTCATTTTCACGTCTTCAGGGGAGACAGTGCACAGCTCGGCAGTTACGTTCTCTGAATACTCTTGTTGCAGAGCAACCCAGTCAATATTCACCTACAGAAGCGTATGCAGGATTGGGCCCTCCGCCAGCCGACAGCTCTCGGAATCGGACACGGATCAGCGGATGAGCCGGCTAGGTCTGGAAACTGTGAACGCTAATTATTTAGTATCACCAAACAAACTAAACCCGCGGTGGGATACAAATTAACATTTCACACCAGGGTAAGAGAGAGAGAATTTTCCACTTCAAGAGGCGGCCACTTGTTGAGCTGAACGCTCAGGTTAGCCGCGCCGGTCCGGGGGAACCCTACAGCCCTTCTGGAGATTTAGCACCGTGAAAAGATTAAAGTTCCTCTGCTGGCTGTAATGCTTATAACCGCTAATTATTTCTGAGTCACTTGAGTGAAAGTAAACTGCCATCCTGTAGGCAGTTAAGGAGTACGGAGGAAAGTTTCTGGACGAGCGTGCTCGTTAATTGACAAATCAGGCTAGTGACCATCGAGGAAAACACCACCGCACAGCTCCTCCTGAAAGAAGTCCTGTGTTGCCGCTCAGCCGTGGATTTAACATTCCCCCCCCCGGTTCTGCACGCCGAAGGGAAACAGGCGGGAGCCTGGCGCAGGGCTGCAGCAGCAGCAGCGAGGCTCTCCCGGCACTCGACACAACCTCTGCTCCCACCGGGAGCCTTCGCCCGTTCGAAAATCCCACTGGTCTTACTGGAAGTTTTCCTTGCCCAAACACTGCCCGGTCGCGTCGCAGACCCTGTTCCAGTCTAGCCTGAAGGAAGCCCCACCGTCAGGAAACGCACCAAAATGAGATGGGGAGGGGGGAAGAGAGTGGGGGGCATTTCATATTTCCAGAGGGAGGGGCCAGCCCGGCCGGACCCCGCCAGCCCGGCCGGGACGGACACGCCACGCGGGGCAAGGAAACTTTCCCGCGGCAGAGGCG
>WAAD01019561.1:0-17269 GCA_013389945.1 Fregata magnificens
CTGGGGCAATTACTGTAGTTGTTGTTTGGGTGCCTCTCTCAATCATGGTGCCCTCAAATTGAGTTTGGGTCCCTGTCTCAACCACAGTCCGCTGAGAGTACTGAGCTGTGGCTCGATAGGCAGAGGCCAGGCCCCAGTACAGTGATAGAAGCTGTTGGTTTTCATCAGGGTAGGCAAGGCACCCTTCTATCAGGTGGCGCATCAGTTTGGTAGGGTCGCGTGCCTGTTCAGGTGTAAAGTCCCAGGCTATGGGAGGTGATAACCGTCCTAGGAACCTGNGTGGTGGGTTGACCCCGGCTGGACGCCAGGTGCCACCAAGCCGCTCTATCACTCCCCTCCTTAGCAGGGCAGGGGGAGAAAATGAGGTGGAAAGAAACCTCATGGGTCAAGACAAAGGCAGTTTAATAAAACAAAGACCACGTGCGGAAACAAAAGGGAAAGGACAACACGGACCCCACTCCCCACCTCTCACCACAGCGACGCCCAGCCTCCTCCTGGGAAGCAGGGCCCCAGCACGTGCCGCGGCTGCTCCCGAGGACAAAGGCAAACGTCCCAAACAACCAATGCCCCCCACTTCCTCCTTCCTCCCAGCTTTTATCCCTGAGCAGGCGTCACATGGTGTGGAATAGCCCTGGTCAGCCCGGGTCGGCTGTCCTGGCCGCCCCCTCCCAAGCTTCTGCCCACCCCCAGTCCACAACGGAGGGGGGGGGCGGAGAGCGAGACAGAGAGAGCCAGCCCGGGGGCTGGGCAGGCACCACCCGGCCACAGCCAAACACTGGTGCCGCCTCCAGCCACCAACACAGAGCACAGCAGGCTGCCACGGCAAAACCCAACTCCCCCTCAGCCAGACCCAGTACAAAACTATACTTATATTTTCATGTGAAAAATCACAAGAATGCATGTTTTATCTTTAAAGAACCATATCTCATATTGCCTTTCTCAAGTGAACCAGCACTGATTTCAGCAGAGCAGTTCCCAGAGACAAAATAGCAAATTTAATCCTGATTGTATTATCTTTTAATCAACATTTAATTATGCTTTCATATTTTTGTATCATAAACTCTGATCTAAATTCTGAAGGTTTCCTGTATGCTGACAGGCATACAACCACTAATGGCTCCTGAGACTTAGAAGGATTTGTTCGTTAACATTTTAGTTTTGAAGTTTTTTGAAGTTCTGGAGAAATTTGTTGTTGTTGTTTTTAAATGAATTAACTGTTTGAAACAGCTAAATTGCTCTCCAAAGGGTACCTCAGGAAACTGAGAGGTGACTTTCCTGTCCCCAGGCAAACTCCTAAGGGCTGTTTTATCCATTCAGTATGCAAGTTGCAGAACTAGTGTAACAGAAATATTCTAGTTTTGCATATGAACATTCAATCAATTCTTTTGAATACTGCAAAGCTCTTAATTTCAATATTTTAAACCATAAGGTAGCCAAGAGGTGTTATTCAATGCCAGGATTCTGCCAGGATACAGATATTTTAAAATTCTGTATGTCAAGTGTTAATAGCCTATTTAAATACAAATAAACCAAATGTCTATATATTTTCAGAATTCTATATTTTTTATTTCTCCAATATATTTCTCCAATGTATGAAAATTAATTTACAATTGTGGTTTAGATATAATAATCGTATCTTGAATAAACACAGTGAGTACTGTAAATTTGTACACACATTTAATATTTGTAATATATTTCTAACCGTTTAAGATCTGTCTAAGCTTTAAGCTCAATCATACATTTTTGAAAAGGCTTGATTAAGAAAAGAGTGAAACCCATCATAATAGTTGTAGTGTGCAGTACTGTAATAACATACTGCTTGTACAGAAAAGTTCATTTTCTAAAGTAATTTGACCTTATAGTCCTGTTACATGGGATGATATCATATACAGTGATGTTAATTCACTGCAGTAGGAGGAAGTCTGATGCTGAAAGGCCCTAATCAGCAGTAAAAACCAAAAAAATTAAATGTTGCTGCTTGTGATTAGGGTATAGTATACAGAGAAAGAAAAACAGTGTTAGGCAATTTTAAAGACTAGCATATGCCTTAAGTCATTTTGCTCTCCACAGATCTTCAAAATTTCTAAGTGTTGGAATTGAAAGATAAAATTGATATTCAGAAGCAGACCTTGGAATGGGAAGAAAAATGTCTATGGGAAAAGGAAACCTCTGAAATTAAGAACAGCAACCTTGAGTAGCTGTTGCTTGGTATTACCTAGCTATAAAACAATTTTTTGAGATATCAGGAATTATTTTACTAATCCTCAGAAGTGATGATCATCTGAATGAGTCATCCTATAAGCATACATATGTGTTCAAGCATATGCTTTGTGGGTAAAATCTGCTCATATGTACCCGATAAAAATTTGGTAAAAATTTAAGTTTTTTCAATAACAGAAACAGGGATTATCTGCAGAGTTATGACTGAGTTTATAGTCAGGCTACATTACAATATCATCAGCACTGTATTTATAAAGATCCTTACTAAGACATGTCTCAGTGCATAGTCCAAGTGATTTGAATATAAACCTGCAAACTAGATAGCTGCTTCAGCACAGTACTCAACCTGAGCTAATGTCTTCTGTTTCCCTGTAGCACTTACTGGAATTGTTCCAACAAAAAAGCATAAATAAAAAATGTTTATTGAAATGAAATTTTTCATTCCACGGCCACTAAATTAAGGGAACCATTTCATAGAATCATACAATAGTTTGGGTTGGAAGGGACCTTTAAAGGTCATTTAGTCCAATCCCCCCTGCAACGAGCAGGGGCATATTCAACCAGATCAGGTTGCTCAGAGCCCCATCCAACCTGACCTTGAATGATTCCAGGGATGAGGCACCTACTACCTCTCTGGGCAACCTCTTCCAGTGTTTCACCATCCTCATTGTAAAAAATTTCTTCCTTATAACTAGTCTAAATCTACCCTCTTTTAGTTTAAAACCATTACCCCCTGTTCTATTGCAACAGGTCCTACTAAAAAGTTTGTCCCCATCTTTCTAATAAGCTCCCTTTATGTATTGAAAGGCTGCAATAAGGTCTCCCTGGAGCTTTCTCTTCTCCAGGCTGAACAACCCCAACTCTCTCAGCCTTTCTTCATAGGAGAGGTGTTCCATCCCTCTGATCATTTTTGTGACCCTCCTCTGGACCCGCTCCAACAGGTCCATGACTTCCCTGTGCTCCAGAGCTGGACACAGTACTCCAGGTAGAGTCTCAAGAGAGCAAAGTAGAGGGACAGAATCACCTCCCTTGACCTGCTGGCCACACTTCTTTTGATGCAGCCCAGGATACAGTTGGCCTTCTAGAGGCTGCAAGCGCACATTGCCAGCTCATGTCCAGGTTTCCATCCACCAGTACCCCCAAGCCCTTCTCTGCAGGGCTGTTCTGAATCCCTTCATCCCCCAACCTATATTGATACTGGGGGTTGCCCCAACCCAGGTGCAAGNACTTCCCTGTGCTCCAGAGCTGGACACAGTACTCCAGGTAGAGTCTCAAGAGAGCAAAGTAGAGGGACAGAATCACCTCCCTTGACCTGCTGGCCACACTTCTTTTGATGCAGCCCAGGATACAGTTGGCCTTCTAGAGGCTGCAAGCGCACATTGCCAGCTCATGTCCAGGTTTCCATCCACCAGTACCCCCAAGCCCTTCTCTGCAGGGCTGTTCTGAATCCCTTCATCCCCCAACCTATATTGATACTGGGGGTTGCCCCAACCCAGGTGCAAGGACCTTGCACTTGGCCTTGTTGAACCTCATGAGGTTCGCTTAGGCCCACTTCTCGAGATTGTCCAGGTCGCCCTGGATGGCATCCCATCCCTCAGGCATGTCAACTACACCACCCAGCTTGGTGTCATCTCCAAACTTGCTGAGGGTACACTCGATCCCACTGTCTGTGTCATTGTTGAAGATATTAAACAGCACTGGTCCCAATATGGACCCCTGAGGGACACCACTTGTCACCAACCTCAATATGGACATCAAGCCATTGATGACTACCCTCTGGATGTGACCATCCAATGAATTCCTCATACATCGGACAGTCCATCCATCAAATCTGTATCTCTCTGTACTGGATCTGGCTGAGGGGGAGTTGGTTTTCCCCGTGGCAGCCTGCTATGCTTTGTGTTGGTGGCTGGAGGTGGCACCAGTGTTTTGGTTGTTTCCGGCAGTGTTTTGTGTTGCCGGGTGGTGCTTGCACAGCCTCGAGGCTGTCTCTCCAACATTCCTCCCCCTCCCCCCCACTGTGGGCTCGGGGGTGGACGGAATCTTGGGAGGGGGGCGGCCAGGACAGCTGACCCAGGCTGACCAGGGCTATTCCATACCATGTGACGTCTGCTCAGGAATAAAATATGGGAGGAAGGAGGAAGGGGGGGGGGGCATTCATTGTTTGGGATGTCTGTCTTTGTCTTCGGGAGTAGCTGCTGCACATGTTGGGGTCCTGCTTCCTGGGAGGTGGCTGCACGTCACCTGCCGGTGAGAGGTGGGGAGTGGGATCTGTGTTGTCCTTTCCCTTTTGTTTCCACACGTGGTCTTTGTTTTATTAAACTGCCTTTGTCTTGACCCATGAGGTTTCTTTCCACCTCATTTTGTCCCCCTGCCCTGCTAAGGAGGGGAGTGATAGAGCGGCTTAGTGGCACCTGGCGTCCAGCCAGAGTCAAACCACCACACTCTCCAATTTAGAGAAGGATGTTGTGGGGGACAATGTCAAAAGCCTTACAGAAGTCTAGGTGGATGACATCCGTTGCTCTTCCCTTATCCACTGATGCAGTCACTCCATCATAGAAGGCCACTAGGTTGGTCAGGCAAGACTGGCCCTTGGTGAAGCCATGCTGGATGTCTTGAATCAGCTCCCTGTCCTCCATGTACCTTAGTGTAGCTTCTAGGAGGATCTGTTCTGTGATCTTTCCAGGCACAGAGGTGAGGCTGACAGGTCGGTAGTCCCCAGGGTCCTCCTTTCTACCCTTTTTAAAGATGGGTGCAATGTTTCCCTTTTTCCAGTCCCCAGGGACTTCACCTGACTGCCATGACTTTTCAAATATCATGGAGAGTGGCTTGGCAACTGCATCAGCCAATTCCCTCAGGACTCTGGGATGCATCTCATCAGGTCCCATAGACTTGTATATGTTCAGGTTCCTCAGGTGGTCATGAACCTGATCTTCTCTTACAGTGGGAGCGACTTTGCTCCCCCAGTCCCCGTCTTGCGGTCCATCCACTCAAGAGGTGTGGGAAGCAAGGTTGCCCATGAAGACTGAGGCAAAAAAGTTGTTGAGTACTTCAGCCTTCTCCTCATCTGCTGTTACCAATTTGCCAGTCTTGCTCATCAGTGGGAGTACACTTTCTTTGACCTTCCTTTTCTGGCTGACATACCTGTAGAAGCCCTTATTATTCTTTGCATCCCTTGCCAAGTTCAGCTCCAGCCGCGCCTTGGCCTTCCTGACCCTGCACCAGGCAGTATCCCTATAGTCTTCCCAGGATACCTGTCCCTGCTTCCACTGTGCATTTCCTTCTTGCCCTTTAGCTTGACCAGCAGGTCTCGATTCAGCCATGCTGGTCTCTTGCTTTCCTTTCCTGATTTCTTACACCTGGGGATCGAGAGCTCTTGCCCTCTATGGAAAGCGTCGTTAAAGATCTTCCAGCTCTGTTCTGCTCCATTGTCCCTGAGGGCAGTTTCCCAGGGGGTCTTATTGACTAACTCCTTGAACAGCTGGAAATTTGCTTTCCTAAAATTCAGGGTCCTGACTTTACTCTTCACCTGACCCATATCCCTCAGGACTGCGAACTCCACCAGTGCATGATCACTGCAGCCTAGGCTGCCTCCAACCTTGACATCACTGATTAGCTCACTTGCGTTGGTGACCAACAGGTTCAGTATCGCATCCCCTCTGGTATGACTGTCTATTACCTGGCTTAAGAAGTTATCCTCAATGCATTTCAGGAGTCTCCTGGATTGCCTGCAGCTCACTGTGCGATTTTTCCAGCAGATGTCAGGGTGGTTGAAGACCCCCAGCAGGACAAGAGCCTGTGATCGCAATGCCTCCTGTAGCTGGAGTAAGAAGGCTTCATCAGTAGGCTCCCCTTGATCGGGTGGCCTGTAGTAGACACCAACCACCTTTGCCTCGGTCTCTAATTCTAATAAGCTTTCAACCTGCTCGTGGCTATTCTTCAGAGACAGCTCTTCACACTCTATCCATTTCTTGATGTAGAGGGCAGCCCCTCCACCCCTCCTTCCTTGCCTGTCCCTTCTGAACAGCCTGTAGCCATCAATAGCCACACTCCAGTCATGGGATTCATCCCACCAAGTTTCAGTAATGGCAACTAGATTGTAGCTTTCTAGCAGCACGGTGGCTTCCAACTCCTCCTCTTCGTTGCCCGTGCTGCATGGATTGGTGTAGAGGCACTTCAGCTGGGCTGTCAGCCATGTCACCTTCTTAGAGGAACATCTCTTAATTCCTTTGAGATATTTCACCAGTGTTTCCTTGTTAGGCCCCTATTACCTCAGGAGCCCCTGGTTCATCTCCATAAAACTTCAAGTGTGCTCCAGTGTACCCAGCACACCTCAGAGGAACAGGCTGAGGGCCCTCACTAGCACCCCGTCCCTCTAACCTTGATGTGTCATCCCACAACCTATTATTCCGCTCCCACTTCAAGCCTAGTTTAAAGCTGTCAATGAGCCCTGCTAGCTCATGAGCAAAGACCCTCTTCCACCTTTTAGAAAGATGAATTCTACCTGACGCCAGCAGGCCTGGTGCTGTGTAGACCATACTGTTATTGAAAAACCCAAAATTCTAGCAGACACCAGCCACAGAGCCATGTATTAATAGACTGGGTCTGTCTGTTTCTTCCAGTGTCACTGCCCACAACTGGAAGGATAGAGGAAAAAATAACCTGTGCTCCAGATTCCCTTACCAACCGTCCTAAGGTCCTAAAGTCTCTTTTGATCGCCCTTGGACTATGCATTGCAGCTTCATTGCCACCCAGATGGAAGAGCAGTAATGGGTAATAGTCTGAGGGCCATACCAGGCTAGGAAGTTTCCTTGCGATGTCCTTAACCCGGGCCCCAGGGAGGTAGCAGACTTTCCTAAGAGGAGGGTCTGTCTGGCATATTGAACCTTCTGTTCCCCTCAGAAGAGAGTCGCTTGCAACTATAACCCATCTTTTCTTCCTCGTGGAGCTGATTGTGATACAGGGGATAGGCCTTTCTGACCTTGGCAACACCTCTGGTGTAGATGAACCATCATCCACATCATCCATTGACTGGCCTTCCATATCCAGAGCCTCATACCTGTTGTACAGAGGCACCTGGGAAGGTGAGGTGGGCAAGGAGGGGGTTCGCCTGCCTTCCCGAGTGTGGGCTTGCCTCCATTCACTCCTTTCCGTTAAGCTACAGCCTTCAGCCTGGTGGGGAGAGGATACAGGATCCCCTTGATATTGGGTTTTTTCTGGTGGCTGTTCCTGTTTCTGTCTCACGGAGGGCACAGCATGGTTCCACTAGTCCATCTCTGTCTCAGACTGCCTGATGCTCCTTAACCTTTCTACTTCCTCTCGTAGCTCTGCCACCAGGCTGAGCAGGTCATCCACTTGGTCACACCTCAGACAGCTGTTCTCACCACTGCCATCAGTTACCAGGGAAAGGCTCTGGCACCCCCTGCAGCCTGAGACCTGGATGGCTGCATGTTTTCGTGGGAGCTCTGTCTGGGTTGCCACATCCATTCTGGCAAGTGGGGCAGAGGACATAGCTTTCTGCCGGGTGGATACCACATCTAAGCTCCTTCTGAGGGGGTGATGACCACCAACGGAACTCACCTCTTGAGCTGGTAGGGTGACGACACCATTCCTGCGTGCCCTTCTGCACGAATTGCTGTGCAAACTGGCACGCCATGCCCTGGCTGACACACCACGCTCTGTTTGCCCATGCTGGTCGCAGCGCTCCGGGTTGCTATCGCTCCCTAGGCTTTTTTTTACAGGCATGGGGGTGGCTGCAGTTGCTCTGGCAACACCCAGGCCTCTTCAGCATCTCCTGCGAGAGCTGCCAGCTCACGGATTCCAGACTGACTGTCCCAGAATTGATGCCATTAAAATTTTGAAATGTGGGCCAGGACTATCAATGTAGCCAAGGTCTCCAGAAGTACCACTTAAAGGCATGAGAAATTCCCTGAGAGCTGGGAGTGTTAGGTGCTCTTCTGTAGCTGATAATGAAAAAGAGTGAGCAAATGGTCTAGTACATTCACGGGCAATTAATTTTTCAGTTTAGCTGAAAGCCAAAATTTTTCAGTTCAGCTGAAATAAAAATTAGAAATAAAAATAACTTATGAACCTTGTTTTTAAGTTCCCTTTACTGTCCTCTTCTCTGAGTGAGATAGGTACTACAAAAAAGAAACCTGTTTGATTCAGCAAAACAGGGCAATAGCCAGTTCAAAAGAAATACAGGTATTGATATAGAAGTATGCAGGGAAACAGCAAAAAGAATTCTTCAGAAAATTGAAGAGGAGAGTTGAAAGGAGTGAAATTAATTGTCGTTATGCAAGAGTGCAGTGTCTGTAAGGTGGAAACATAGAAGGAAGGACCAACGACAAGACCTTGACAAGGACGAAGTGATCATGTTAGTGTGTGAAATTGTGTGTATACTGCTTTCCATAGCCTAGAATGGAACACAAAATTCCTGGACTTCATAACTTCTCTTCTAATAGCCAATATCACTAAAATCCTTAGGCCAAATGTCCATTATTTTTCTGTATTTTAGAGCAACAAAAATCCAAAGTTGTGACCATTTTCTCCTTTAGCTGAAATAGCAGATTTAGCTCATATAATATTACACACATAGGGGCAGACACTTTCACTTTAGGTATGTTAAATGGACATTAAAGCTGCACAGCCAACTTCTAATTTAATAATAACTAATGCAATATCTTTTATGGAATTTTTTTATTGTTTATTATTATCTTACACCAAAATGTTGTTATATGTAAATGCATGGAATAGAAGAAGTTCCTTGGTGATAAATCACCGTTTATGGAAAGGAAATTTTTGTCTTCAGATCATACGTTTCAGGCAGAAGGCTTCCCAAATAAATGAGGCAGAATAAAAAAAAATAAAAATATCTCAGGTTTAAAACAAAGAAAAATTGTTTTCATGAGCTGGTTTCTATCCCTGGTTCTGTCCAGAATTGCCAGGCTAATCATTAGAATTTTTCTAAGTCAACAGTTACTTGGCTTTCTGTTTTTCTGAGTACCTGATCTCAGATTGTGAATACCTCATTTACAGCTGTACTAAGCACTCACAGCTGCAGTGTTACTCAATGGGAGATATGCTTTGAACGTATGAAATACTTTATAATATTAGGTACACTGAGAAATCAGGTTCTGTGCATTCAAAATTCAGGACCCAAGACAGGTAAATATACTTTAGATACTTATCTGTCTGTGATTCAGATCTTCTCTGTAAAACAGACAATACTACCCTCTTCTATGCTATGGCCATTGTGAAAATCCATTAATTAATGTTTTGAAGCAATCAGAAACAACAGGGATGTTAAATGCTGTAGAAAGTTTATCTAAAATTTTTTCTTTAGAGAAACAGTAAATAAGATCTGGAGCCACAGGCTGAATTGGGAAGACAAAGTAAATATTCAAATACTGCTTATTAGGTGATCATCATCAATTCTATGCAGCAAATAAAGCAGGAGACCTATGGAAAAACAGTAAGTGATCATGAAACTGAAGCCTGTATCATATTGTTTACCTACAAGAGGGATGAATTAAGTCTAATACTTCCTAACCTCAGAAAACTTGATTTTGCAGCATTAATAATTCACTTTTAGCATAGGGCAAGGGGGCTATGCTTTTGATATTCGGCTCTTTGAGAGCAAAAAGCTCCTAATATTTTCATGAGACAAATTACATTTCCTATCCAAAGAGCACAGGTTCATCTTGAGAGAGTGACATTTTATTCCTCTCCTGAAACCAAGGAACTGTTCACAATCATACTAACTCCTGTGACAGGTTTTTTTTAAAGCAATACGTATCCCTTCCTAAGTTGTTATTTGTCAGTGCTTGCAAGACTCAGATTGAAATCTCCCAGGTTTTAATTCCATGATGTTTATTAGATTTGTAGTTATTTTTGTAATTACTTTTACAATCATTGTATTGATACAAAATGCAGAAACCTTTCCCCAGTTAGACATTGCATGTGATACTCTTTGTAAGCTTTTGCCACTTGTTTCAGTGTCTTCTTTTCCATTTATTTAAATACAATCAAAATTATATCCGAAAAGTATTACTTCTCTTTGTTTTCCGAAACTGTTCTCCAAAAAGTAGCTGAATTTAGGCTTAAATAGAGGAGATTAAGTGGAATTTGTCTTATGATCCACCCTCTTCTTCCTATATTTACAGGTCGATACACAGAACAAAGTTGAATTGTCTGTCTTAAGCATTCTTGTATTTTCCTCCTGTTTGACTTCATTTCAGGCCACTTTTCTCGCTATTCATATTAGGTGATTCTTGGTCTTTCCAACACTCAAATCAGAGGGATTTTTCTGTGGCAACTGAACTGACACAGCATGTGTCACATGTCAGTGATGTATCTGATCCATAATTAAAATTAGAAAAAAATAAACTTTTAGAGTCATTGTTTTCTACTGTGTGTTTCCCTTCACATTTGTAAAGGTCCACTATAGCTTAATCTACTCTTCATTTTAACAGGAAGATACCTACTTCAAGAGGTTATTCCATTTGTTCCATATACAATTGCAAGCAACCACTGTTTGAAGTTAACCTACAGTGCCATGGTGGGATATGTAGCAATTTATGACCCTGATAATAAATTCAGATTCTTTAAATGGTATTAACAGATATCTGAGTCAACTTGGTCTGACAATTTTGAAGGAGAACAAGCTACATGAATTAACACCCCTGTTTCTCATTCACATCTGAAGATTTTTAGCAATTTTTTTATCATAAAAATAGAAAAACAATAGTTCTAAATGACAGCATTTGCTCCAGTCAAAACTTAGTTAATGACACTGAAGTTGTCCTCCATCTGCTATTCTGTTGTCTCTTCCAGTCCTTTTAATGAAAGCCAAGTTTCTGGTGAATGGATTCCTCCCTGTCAGTGATGTCATCCATCTGTTGTTCATATGCCTGCAGCTTTGCTGATACATCCACTAACAATGTCAAAACTGAGCAGTTTCCATTCAGTGCTTATTTATTTTCCCTCTCAGATAAAGACAGTATCAGATAGAAGAGTTTGTTTTCACTCTGCGTTCCTAACTCCATATTAGCAAAAATTACTTCCAGAAGTCAAAAGAGAAAATGCTTTTGGCTATCATCTTGCAGACTTACACAAGTGTTCCACTTTATTACTGCAAAGAAACATTATGCCTGTCTCTCCACTTAAGGACTGACGTTTTCAGTTGCTGTTGTACAATATTTTGTCTTACGGAGATAGGAAGAGGTACAAGACAATGGCACTCATTTGGCTTTTCTGAATTTCTTTGTTGTTTCAAGAAACATGTTTAGTATTTCTGTTACTGGAAAAAAATAGCAACATAAACTATTGAATACGTTCAATCATAATTCTAAAGGTGAAATGATGTTTTTACTCAGAATCATACACAGAAGGAACTAGATATTGACCAAAAAAACCAACAACAAAAAAACCTAAAAAAACCCCACACAGCAACCAAAAACACAGTTTTCAGTGTGATGCCTTCTTCCAAAGGGAACCACTAACATTACTTGCACTAAAAAAAAAAAAACAAAAAACAAAAAAAACCCACCAAAACCAAACAAAAAAACCCCCAAACATAAAAACAACCACAAAACACCATGATCACCAAAAAAAGTATTTATTCTACATAAGAGCAGTCTGGAAGTTTATAAACAGTTAAGTAACCCTGCCTAAAGGCATGTTGTGAAATTTTGGTTGTGAAGAATGGATTGGTATTAAAATATTCAGTCTAAATTGTCATTGTAGACTGTCTTAACAATACCCATAGATTTTTAAATAACAGATACAATACTATAATATTCTAACTTCTTAATCTAATTGTAAGAATACTTTTGAATTCCAAAGCACCTTATGCTTTTTTTTTTTCTTTAAAAGATTTGTTTATGACTTATCATCCTTTAAAAGATATGTTTAAGGACGTATGAGAATGTGGGCTTCAAATAAAAAGAACCAAAAGTTCATCCCTCCCAAAGATTTGTAATTCTATTTTTAAATTATTTCCTATAATCTAGAAATGCATGCCAAACATACAGACAGAAAGAGAAAACTGCTATTGTAAAAGACGAGTTTTGAGATTTTGATCAAAAGAAGTCATACCTCTATGTATGTCTATGATTTTATAGTGAAATTTGGGTTTCTACAACTGCAGCAGGAAAAATGCATGAGCTAATACAGATGTGAACACGTATGCCTAGCTCTAAAAGAGACAAGAGTTACAGAAAAAAAAATGACATCATTATCCAATAAGAAGAAGTCCACAGTGCAGGAGCTTGAAGTGCAGCAAAATCTTTGGGTTTTTTGTTTCAATTCTATTGTTTAAATTGTCTGAGCTGATAAAAGAAGCATTCTTCAATGATCTGGTTTCAGAAGGTGAAAGTGTTCATTAAAATAGAAGCAAAAAGCTGTCACAATGAATTTTTTTTTCATATCTACTTACAAAGAAAGGAATATCACATGGCTGAATCTCTGTCACTGGAGTTTAACAAAGCAACACTCTGTCTTCCCAGGTTTCTTTCCTTCTCTCCCCTTGTTCCTCTTCCCACAAAAAAATCCAAATAGTGACAACAAACAAGTAGAAAAACATCTATCAGAAAAGATTTAGACAGGACTTATCTAAACAGAACATAACTTATATCTCATGGTCTCTATATATACCTCTATATGTCATAATTCTAAATTATGAAATGTCATTTTCTAATATTGTGCAAGACAGTCCCTATCTAATAGAATAATATAGAAGATTAAAGATAATGTAAGAAAGAAAAACATATCAAAATACAATATAGTGAAGACTATAAGAAATCATTCTTTAAATCATTTTATGGGAAATATTGTTTTTATTTTGTTTTGGAATTTTAAAAAATTGCATAATTAGTGTTTTTCATAAATTAATTCCATCTTTTCGAAGGGCCTTTATCCAAAACTATTTAAAAACATGAACAGGAGATGGTGTAGAACTTCTCACACCCTATGACTATTTTATTAATCTGTGGAAATAACTTTCATTTGAAAATGTTTTCCAATAACAGTTTTTTATGAGTTTATTTTCTTATTAACTTATTGTGAAAGATGCATTCTGTTCTCCAAAACTTTGCAGGTGATCCTTCTTTCCTACCTCAATCTCCAAGATGAAAATCTAAAACCAACTTTTGCTTAGGTAAACACAAATTATATTTATTGTTTAATTTTGGGCACTACTAGTAAAATAAGAAGTTAAAATATATATTTTCTTGTCCAATAAAATCTGGAAAGAAACTGTTTTTTTCTCTCTAGCATTTTTAGCCTGCAGACAAGGATAAATTAGCAGACACAAAACTCCGTAGTTAACCTGTCCCCATTACCTAAACCTTTTCAAATACTTTGTCTATCTCTGCTTACAATGCACTGTTTTGGCCTTTTCTGCAGAAGTAAAATAGGATGTGTTGGAAAATGTGTTTGCTAACATGATTTTAAAAATGGTTTCTCAGCTAGGACAGGGGAAAGTTCAGCACTTTTAAAAACATGTTAGTTACTTGTGCCCAATGTTAAAACATTTTCTCTTGAGATAGAGCACAGTATCATTAAGAACACCTCCAGAAACTGGGTCATCTTTGGATATCAGCTATTAACCTTAGAAAATCAGGCATACTTCTCAATAAAACAAATAGTAAGTGTGGTAGTCTATCCTGCTTGCACCCATTTGCAGAACAAATGAGGAAAAGAGTGCACACTGTTAAAAGAACTGCTGCAGAATTAGCAGTAGTTCAAGAACGTGCAGATGCTCTTTTGTCTGCTATGAGTAGCAGGAGTTCTGGTGACAGACTAAACCCTGAAATCCTCAAATATACCACAAATGTAAAATAAGAAATGAACAAGTATTATTTGGAAATCATCCAAAAATCAGAAGAAGTGATACATCTTTTCCCCTTTCAATCTGAAAAGAGATATTCTGAAACATGCTTCTTAGGTACTAAACCTTAAACCTTACAATTAAAAGGGTGTCACTCTATGACTAAAATGATTCCCTCTTTAAAAGCAAATAATTAATAATAATCCTAAGATAGCAAAATTAAAAAAAAAACCAAACCTTTAGTCCCATTATCCACAGCACTGTTGTCATGGGAAACAAGCTAGGATAAATCATTCAAGAATATTCTGATGAAATGGCGTATCATTACTTAATTTAGATGGATGCTTTTCTTCCTGAACACCTCATTTGAACATGAAAATATTTATCATATTGAAAATACAATTTCTAGTGAAGCACACAGAGGGAGAGCCGTAGAGAAGATACTACAAGAAGGAAGGGATATGCAAAGTTAAAAGATAAAATGATCCTGACTCAGGCCATGGTCTTGAACCCAGATTGTTAAAAGGCAAATAAGGCACTATGAGATTATTTTGGATGTGTTGGTGAACCTAATTTTTGTGAACTTTTTTATGTCTTGGATTCATGTCAGTGCATAACAGGAACTCCTGACATGTCTGCAACATGAGATAACTCTCTTGCCCAGGTCTGAGCTAGGGAAAATGAGCTGTGAGCCAAACCAGGTTTACTGAATTCTCCCGGACATGCGCTATTTACTTTCTGTCCAGCCTCCACCAGAATTTAGCTTTCTTGATTCTGAAAGTACTGATAATTTGCTACAGTTAGTTTTTGCATGTTACTGGTATATGGAATGCAATTTAGGCAAATATTAAGGAATGATTAACAACGTTTAAGTATGTTAGAAAAACTAGAATAGCTGCAGAAAAATAAGAAGATATTTTGTCAGCTATATCCTTCAAAAAAAGTAAATGTTTTAGTAAGTTCAAGTCTACAACAAATTGAAATAAGATGCAGAAAAATAAATCCTTGTCTCTTAAACTGTGCTTTATCTAAACTGTAAGCTCACTTATCTTTGTTATATAATATTTCCTTGCAAAATGTTTATTCATCTTCAAAACTCAGTTTGCAAAAGAGTTGTCAAGTAGCTGAGAATTTTTTTTCCCTGTTTTCTCCTAGACTGTGTAAAGCAAATAAAAAGAAACAAACAAGCAAGCAAAATCTTGCTTAGTGATATATATTGGCCTGTAATAATGTAAAACCTGATGATTTTTAGTGTTTAGTTCTGACTGTTCTTCATACCAAACATAACTAGTGTAAATGTCAGGTTTTGTGTTGGCGAATATAAAACACATTGATGTAACCCTTCATGTAATCTTGTTTCAATTTCCACTTTTTAAAAACATTTTCTGCAAATGCCAGTAATGACAGCAGTGTACTTGCATTCTTAGTGCTGTTTATATGAAAAAAAGTGTGTTGGAAATAGCCAACTTATTTAGAAGTGTTTACTCAAGATATGTCACTTTGTCAGTATTTTGAAATGTCAACTGTCATGGAAACAAGCCTGAAGCAGTATGCTAGCACTTATTTATTAGATGAGCAGTAAAAGAGAGACATTGGTTATTGAAAAACTAGTCACTGCTGCATGCCTACAGACATGATAGAGTTATGCAATTCAACATGTCATATATGACTGAGGTAAGTTACCCTACCTGCCACTCCAGCATCTAATCTTTTAAAATATTTATTTATTTATTTCAGTTGCGCACTTTTGCACACAAACTTCATTAATAGAGACTTCACTGGCCTTGAACATTGGCAACAGGAACTAAATCTCAAAGACAAATGCATATTTATTTTCAGAAATGACCAAACTAATCAACCATGAATTGAGAAAAATATATTTTAGGCTTATATTTAGCATGTGACACTCCTGATAAACTCTAAATTTCACATCAAACAGACCTATCAGACCACTACTGAAAAATTACTGGAAAAAGAGTTACAACTTTGAAAGTTTTCTCATTACGTTTGACTTCACTAGTAGCGAAAAATATGCTGTCTGGAACTAAAATATGCTGCCTAATACAGCTTGAGTTTGAGTTAGGAAAACTTCTTTAAGGAAAGTACACCATCTCACCTCTGAAGACTTACCATAAGGTCAGAATGTACTGTTGAGGCTAACCAAGGAAATGTGATCGTTGGGCTCAGAAAGAGAAGACCAAGTACATGAAGGGGTATGATTTTATCATTGTACATGACATAATCATATCAAGTGGTTGGCTTTGCATTTTAGAATTTGGCAAGATTGTAGAGCATTGAAGGAAGGACACTTAAATGATCCAAAGCATAGAAAACAAGATTCACACTGGGAGACTCAACAAACTCAGTCTAATCTGTTTATTGAAGAGAACTTTGACAGACTCCTTGATCATTTGCTATTAGCATTTGCCCTGAAAAATTATGTGTCATTAAGAGGCTTTTATATCTTGAATACAGACATATAACAAGATGCGGAGGCTGGAATTTGAACCTATTCAAGTTCCACCTTGAACATAATTGTATTCTTTAACAATAAGGGTAATTAAGCACTAAAAGATGATACCAGTAGAAAAATGGTAGACTCAGAGTCCCAAAAATGAGATTAAATATCTTTTGCCGGTCTCATGCTTTAATTCAGCCTCTGAAGGAAAAATAAATATGATGAAGATGTGCAGTGGTTTTTTACATGGATCTATTATTATGCATAATCATATTCTAAATGAAATGAATAAGTGAAAAAGGTGATAGTACCCAAGATCTTGGATGTATTTTCTTATTATCGCCTTTTAAAATATGACCTCCAGTTATGAACTAGGTTTCTGTAGTGCTGGATGCATGCATATAAACAAAAAAAATGAAATAACATCTGTCACTAAAATATAAGAAAATAACAAGAAGATGAACATATATAAAAAGTGTGAGGCATGCCAAAACACAAGGCACTATCAGTCACCACTCTATGCAGCACACCTGCCCCTTTCCATTGTTCATTTTTTATACGTATTTCATATTAATAAAGAGTTTAAAGATAAGATTTGAGGAAAGAAAATTAAGTACCATTTAGATTCCTATAGTGATTTTCCAGGCCTGATGGACAATCCTGGAAGATATATATGACCTATAATATCTTGTAATCACTGGAAAAGGAATTTTTGAGAGGAGGTCTGAAAAAATCATAGAATCATAGAATCATTAAGGTTG
>WAAD01019562.1:8427-53571 GCA_013389945.1 Fregata magnificens
CTGTTGATAAATGATGGAGAGTGGCTTGGCAAGCTCCTCTGCCAGCTCCCTCAGCACTCTCAGGTGGATCCCATCTGGCCCCATAGACTTGTGAGTATAATAGCGAGGTAATCACTGCAATAGTGCCCAAAGACAAAATATCCTGAACTTGCACAACATTAAAAGTCTTTTAACATAGGGGAAGGAAGGAAGAAATCCCAGCAAGTGCATAGGCAATTAGATGTATTTTCTGTATTTTTTTAGATCGTCTTTTTCTTTTTTCTTCTTAACAAGATTTCTCTAGACTACATCAACATCAATTACTTTACATTTTCTGAATCTGTTACTGTCTGCTACTGAAATAAGTGGCAACATCCAAATCTCAGTTTACTCCCTAACATTGTCTAATAATTTCTTGCTTTTGGCTTTAAAATGATTTTCCATTGGAAAAATGTATTATAATGATGTCTTTTTAGAAAGATTTTCCTTCTTATTGATTCTACTTGAAACAGCTTTTGAGAAGTATTACATCTGTAAAGATTTACATTTGGACTTTCACTGTAGAGAAGGTTACTAGGCAGCTATATGCTATTATCGGGGAACCAGATGAAAATACTTCATGGAGTAATGAAGAATAATAGTTTGCACTTTTCACTCTCAGATGAGCTTACAAATGTTAATTAAGTTTCAAAATATTTATGTGAAATAAATACCGTCCACTCTATTTAAAGATATGGGACACATAAATGGCAGATCACAGACAACACAAAAACTTCATAAAGAAAGTAGGAACAGGTTACAAGGGGAACATATTCTTACTTGGTATAAAAGGCTGCATGTCCCTCAATTTTCAGCATAACCACAATGATTTCCACAGCTGAAGATGTTCCCTTGATTCATGGTTACTCAGTTATTTTTCTGTTCTATAGTTACAAGACATCGGTACCACCCACAGTGGACTTATAGTAAACCTCACAAAGCTAAAGTCCTGGAGGAATTCAAATGAGTGTCATGCTATAGCAACAAAATAATATCTTGATTATGAAACTATCCAGGTTATGAAAACTGGAATAGCTAGGTAAGGTTTTATGAAACTTTGAAGTGAGTATCACACAACTTTTAATGCTTGATCTTCCTCTCACTAAAATCAACAGAAGTCTTACTTCTGTCTTCAAGGAGAGGAGAGTTGATCTATGTGCTAGTGGTTTCTCACTGGTTGAAGTTTAATGTCTGATTAAATTTATAGTAGGATACTATGGGGGGGAGGGGAAGAGAAAAAAAAGAGAAAGAAGGAAATAGGAACCTTTTTTAGACAGATGGATGAATCCCTGAACTCCAGTTCTATTTTTCCCACCTAGATGAGCCGCTTATGCACCTAGTGACTACTAGTTTTACCTGCATATTTTCTGTGTACTACTGTTACAGATTTTAACTTGATTCTCTGAATTCAATAGCACAAAATAATAGAAAGAATACGTACAGATACAGATGAGCAGGTGTTAGAAAGGGTCTTGCAAACATATTTTACAGGGACAATGGACAGAGAACTGGGAATGATTAGCACTGATCTTAGGTTTGCAAAATAAATCTGCAAAGTGATGATAGAAAGTTACTGAGGTTTTGGACAAATTTGACATGGCTCTAAATATTTAAGATGCTCTTATTAGGTTGTTAAAACTGTCTTAGCAATTTCCCTTTCATATGCGCTTTCTAGGTTAAGTTGGTAGGTTCTTACCTGAATGTAGAAAACTACAGAGAGATATTAAATTACACATTTGCTTAAGGGAGACTCTTGGCTGAGCTTGGAATGGAAAGCAACAGTAAGAAAGAAGTAGATGTGAAATTAAAACTGCTGTCCTCCCCAAAAATATTGTAAAACTATCCAGGGATCCAGGGATTCAAGAATCCCAAAAAAGAAAATAATTAATATATCATAGGAAGCTGTAAATATGATGTGGGAAATCTCTTTCCACAAAACTGAAAAATACACTTTCTATTACCTTTTACCATGAAATTGTGGCTTAGAGTTTTGCTCCTCAGAAAGACAATATCAGGGTGTCTTGTTTGCTATAGGGATGAAGTCTTTGATGAAGCATGATGATGACCTGCTGGGTCAAGTTGTATTAACTCAAAATTCCAGAGTTGAAGGATTTTTATTTAGAGTATTCAAGGATAATAAGACCTCTTGGTTAAGACAAAGAGACAAAAGGCAAAAAAACAAAGACACTTTGAGGTGGACTTTGTAAAACTGTTCTAAAATGATGGTGTTTGTTAATTCAGGTTTGTTCACAGAGCCTGTTCCAGGCTTCATACATACAGTAAAAAGTCTATAAAACAATTTAAAAGAAAAAAGGAATGAAGGAGGTTTAAAGAAGTCTATAAATCATCCTCTCTTTTCCTTTTGTATCCACTGCAATATCTTTCCCACTGAAACAACAGGTCCTAACTCTGCTCATAGGTAACTTTATTCAGCTTTCCAGACAGTCCTGCCAATCAAATTACTTTTTTTAAAGGAAGAGCTTCAACAAACAGATGGGCTTTGCAGCAAGTCTTTAAGGTCACCAAATATTGGCTATAGTGAAATGAGAAGTAAGATCCCTCATGAAGGACATCTTGTTTCAAGTGGTAAGCAGCTTTCAGTTCAAGTGATCCTGAATGTCATGGTAACACAAGAAGAAAGCTGGTTCTGGGAAAGAGAAGTATTCTTGTAAACTGGGAGCTGATTTTATAGCTGTCACTCATACCTGCACAGATTGTGCCCTGTGGACTCTGGGAATTCAGTGGTCTCTGAAAGAGCGATATCAAAGAAAAATTAAATGAAAGAAATTAAGCAATATGTTCCTCTACTAACAAAAGTCACAGTTTCTGAGATATGGCACTGGGAATTCAAGTAAAATCTATCTGAAACATCCAGGCAGTGGCAAGGGACATGTACCCAGTTATTTCAGTTGTTAAGAAGGTTGGACATTCCAGCTTGTTTTCTAGGGCCAAGTCCAGAGACAGGTCAGCTTGGGACCAATTCTTCGGACTATTACTGCATGATGATTGCTAGCACAGAGCTAAATGTAAACTTTCCTCCCTCTGGTATTTTTTTGTATGGTTATTCAAATAGTTTCAGGAAAACCCATTTTCAAAAACTGTGACAACATCTGTCTCTGCATGGATGATATATATTTGCTTGTGGAGTGATGATGGGTACCGATTGCAATAAACAGAGCATTTCAGAGCTGTGGGGTGAAATTAGTCCTCTGCGGCTGCAGAGGTTGGTCATCCCTGAGCAGACCCCATAGTAACATGCTAGTAAATAACTCCATGCAATATAAGTATATGAGTATTTCTTTCCAAATCACTTATTGATTTTTCCCTTCTCTCCTACCCATCTAGAAAAGAAATCACATTAAATTTCAAGAGTAACAAGGGTTGAAGAAAAGAAATATGTATAAGCATACATCTATATCCACAATAATCCCAACATCATTTAGTTGTTGCTGAAATGCTAAGAAACACTTGAGATGACTGAAAAATTTTGGTAAAAGATATTAATGAATACTAACTGGTAGAATGTTAATCAAGGACGCTGGATGAAAAAAGATAGTGAAAAACTAGTTTTGCATTCTGACCTGAAAATATCTGTTGTTTTTCTAAATACGTTTCTTCGAACCATACTGTTGCAAATGATTCTGGCCAAAGAAATATGCTTTAGACAAAGAAAAGGAAGAATACCTAAAGGAGATTTATACTATTGGTCTCAGCAGAGTTTAGGAAGAATTAATAATAATTTATAAAATTCTGTAAGCTAAATGTATGTTTTATACATTACGATGCTTATTAACAATGAAGGAAAATTGCAGCTGTGGTGAATGCATTTAATAAAACTGTAAAGCTAATGAGGACACCCCATTTTACTCTTCAAATGGACACTTAGAGTCTCTTCTCTCAATCATTATAAACTGCAGTTTATTCTTTTCGCTTCAACTTTCTACCTGTGTGGAAGGTATACACAAAATGAACAGCCGCACTCTATGATATCATGGAAATTTAACTAACAGGTTAATACTGCATGAGGAAAACTGAGTTGCATCTAAACCTTTAGCAGCAGCTTTGCAATCCTTATATAAGATCCATTTTAGCATAATATCTAACAATATTTCCCACCTTTAAATATAGGAGTATTCTGTTGATTTCAATGGAATGCACATGCTTGAAGATAAACACATACTAAAAAATGCTGCTAAACAAAGGTTAAGGCTCCCTTAATCTTTGTCATTAGGTTTGGCCACCTCATACAGAGCCCATCAAAGTATTTCTATGCATCTGCTGTAATCTATCTACTATTCCTGATGAAAAGAGAGGGGAATGTATTTGGCTCTTCAATGTTGTTTTGCTTTGTATGTTAGTGATACATTCTACAGTAGTGAAACATTCAATTACAGCTGTTCCCAGTGTGATCAATGTTTGCCTTCCTGTTTAAGAAGCTGGAAAATACTGGGTGCAGACCCTCAACTGATGGAAACTGTCATACTTAGTTACTTTAGCAAAGAAACTACAGCTTACATCATCTGAGGATCTGCCCTGTAGCACCTTTGCTTCCTCCATTCTCATCTTTAGATTTGATCTTGGCTTTAATGCAGAGGTTGTAGCCGTACTGTTCTCAATATCATTGCATTCATTAATGAGAGGAACATGCGCGCTGAGACTTTTGTTTTGTTGATGTTTTCTTACTGAACAGTGCAAGTCATTCTGTATGGAAGCACAAATTTACTCTGTGTGCACTTATAATACAAACTCCTTAGGAAGGAACTATTTCTTATACATGTTTCCACAGAGACTAAAATGATAGGGGCCTGACCTTTATTAAGTTCTTCATGTACAAATGGGGCTACTAAATAAGAGTACAAGGCAAGTTATGTAAAAGAAGGCAGTTATTTATTATGAATTAGCATTTAACCATTTTTATATTTCTGTTAAGTGCCAGAAAAAGCTCATGCCTATACAGAGTATGAAGGCCATATGTTTCTTTTTAAACATCTTTCTTATAAACTACAGAACAGGTTTAACTTTCTGTATTATTGTTTATAAGACTAGGTTGGAATATCTTCCTGTTCTTTCAGCAGATCACACTTATAAAGAATGATATTTAATTGGGCAGGCATAAAAATAATAACAAAATTTCAGGGGGAAGCCAGGTTGAAAGAAGATTTTAAATGAGCACATTTGTCTATTGTTTGTGATTCTTTATTATAAACTTTTTAATGTACAGTCTGTATTACCTTAAGTGAAACTAGAAATGAGGTAGAAACAAGAGCGGTTTGTGAATACTGGTATGTAATTATGGATGGATTTTATGGGTTTAGGGTGCAATTTAAAAAAAAAATTCTAAATATGTATTGTGTAAGTGAATATTCTTATTTATACACAGAAATAGCCTTAATTTCAGCTGTTGACCTAGTTGAACTAGTAGAAATCCTTATAAAATATGTTACAAAAGTTGTAATTTGTAAAAAATTATCTCCAGCTTGAAGTCAAAGCAATTTTCATCAAGATAAATATATTTTTTTCCTTTTTAAAATGAAGGTTTGATTTGATTCAACCACATGATGGCTTTAACTAAAACTAATTCCATGAAAACATAGAAACTTCAACTGTTTTACACTGATTTACAATCTGCAGACATACATGCATAGTTATAGTAAGCAGTGATTTTTTAAAAAATGCATTTCTGTATGGATAACGGAGCTGAGGTTTTCATGTCTCCATTTTTTCTAAACAGTGTTTAACTCATTTATACTATGGGTCCATATATGGCTTCCTGTCTCATTTTAGATGCCTGAGTCCAAATCGTATCAGTAAGTTCAAAAGTTCACCATTAATGTCAATGGAATTGGCAAGGTTCAACAGAGGAAGAAGTTCACCCATTTGCCATTTGCTGTACTTGAAAAAAAATTCTGGCTGAAAAAGCAAACACTGAAACCCAGTGTTATATTAAGCTTTTCAGTCCAAACACATGAACTGTAGAATAGCCACTGGTTTCCCAAATGTGTCACTGTGGACCAAATTTATTTTTTCTGTACACCTTTCTTTTTTGGTTTTGAGCTTGCCATTCACTAAAAATCTTGACACCTCCAATTTCTTTAGAAGTATGACCTTAGACAAAATGATATTTTTCCTTCACAGAATTAGACTTCACCGTTTTCTCCTCGTCCACTCAACAATTACTTTTACAGTTAAAGTCAGAAATCTTTTTCAGAGCTATATGTGTTTGAAAACAATGACAACAAGGAGGAGGAATCAATTAAGCTGCTTTCTCAAAGGCCGTATAAAATGAATGCTTACAGCTTCCTGGTAAAAGTCTAACCAGGTGCTTGTGCAGATCCTTACCATTGTAGAATTCTCATAATCACAGATGATGGGTAACAAGAAGGTTCAGATTTCTGATTATGTTACAAGTGTAAATTGTTCAGCCAATCTCAAAACCAGAGGCTGTTCAGGAAATTGTTTCTGAACTAGACTTTTTGGCCCCTATCAGAAGGAGATAGAAGACCTTTTTAAAGCTCTTTTTAAAAGAAGACTTTTTTAGCTTCTTCCAAAGAAGGAAGACTTGCTGCTGTTTTCATGCACATTACCATTCTCCCCCCTTCATTTGCCTTCATGCAGCTCAATATAGAATAGACAGGATTTTTAGCTTTTCTGTTATAGTCTATAGAATCATTACGACCCTAATCCCTTAAATGGTAGAGTATTTGGCCTTGATCCAGTAGATGAGCTTAGTATAAGTATACTTAACCATGAGCATACTCAAGAAGGTACTTCAGTTAAAGCACATGATGGTCCTATTTACTTTGATGGAACTCCTTGAGGGTGTATGCATACAGAGCTCATTACTGGACAGGGATCTTACATGTGATGATATTTCCTTTCCAGTTTTACCCCACTACAGATGGTTTACAGCCACCTAAAATGCAAACTTAAAAATGTAAGAGCTGATGCTTAGCATCATGAGTAAAGATGCTTCAGCTCTTCAAATGTTGCAAAGTTGCCTACCAATGTGGTGGGAATAATTACCACTGTACAGTAGTTAGGAAAAAACACATTTCAAAATAAAAAATGCAAATTGATGGAATTTGTTTGTTGAAATGTGATTAAAAGTACAGTATATGAAAGTTGGCATTTTGGGACTGAGAGTTGGGAATAATTAATCTTATTTGTGAATATACGGTAGCATAAATAAACGTGTTTTGGTTTCTGATTTATTTTTTTTCCAAAAAGAACACTGAAAAAGATAGCTACTCTGGCATGGATGTTATGGTCTGTGCAATAGTAAGTATTACAGTAGTAAGTAAGAGAGGCCTGATCCTCCCAATACAACAGAGCTAGCAAATTTTATTGAATATTCTTCTATACTACTGATATTAAATTAATTTGAAAAAAACTATGGAATAGACTGCAGTGCTGACTTCACTGGCAAGACAGGTCTAGACTAATCCCATCGAACTTTATATGCTTATGTACAGCAAGTAAATTTAGGAGTTATGTTAGGTTTCTGAGCAGTCAGTGGAGAGGGCTTAATACCTTCAGAAGGTAATTCAGATTTTATACTGGTAAGCTTCTGAAGGTTCCTGTCTCTCACCGCTGATTGCACTAGAAGACTAGAATGACTGTTTGGTTTGGTTTTTTTTTTTTTTAATATAGGTCCTGTAATTAGGCACTTTAAACTTAGGCAGGAAATTTAGGTGTTAATGAGTAACAGGTAAGACAGGGAGAATATTGTCAGATTTTTGAACTCTAGAAAAATCTTACCCAAAAGGGGGGAAATAGTCTTTAGACCTCAAACATATGCAGAATGATCACAGCCAAAGTTATTTTGCTTTCTTTAGTTGTTGTGAGGTTTTTGTTTTGTTTTTACTGTAGTTGATGTTTTTCACAAGGAAATATGTTCTATAGAATACATTTAATTATTTATCAGTGGAAAAAATGCACTGGAAAACTTATAAATATTCATTGTTCTCAGCTTTTTTTGGCATTAAATGACACCACTATGTTTTAGACCATTTTTTCTCTGTTTGGTTTTGTTATACTAATCTTGTTATTTAAAAGTACATTTAATGCAAATCAGTTTTACACTGAAAGAAATTTAAAGTAATATAATATTATTATAGACATTAATAGTGTCTTTTGTTTTCCAAATAGCAGTATTGAAGTACTATCATACTGAAGTGATATCTTTTCTTTATATTTGTAAGCTATTTAAATAAATGTTACTATAGCCTTCTTACAGTTATACAAACTAAATGCAATTGGTGTACTATAATGTAAATGCAAGAAACAGATTTTATCTTGAAAACAATAAAGGCAATGTTATAAGGGTAGCACCAGGAGCAAGGTCTGTTCTTTTTGCAAACTGTTTCCAAGATGTTCAATTACAGCTGCATGTGCTTATCATATCTTAATATCATTTGGGGTTCCTTTTTGTGGAAAACAAATGTTTTCAGACAGTTACTGGGTATCATGGTTGCTCCAAAATAATAAAAAGATAAATAAATACTATTCATTATTAAAATCGCAGCTTGTGAGGAAATATGGGAAATCCTTAAAACTGAGCTTTCTTCCACTTTGTGAAGGCAATCTTCTCATCAAAAGAGGAACAATAATATATGCACTATTCCCAAATCATATTTAAATCTTTTCCTTTTCTAAAAGTGCTGCATACTTATGTAGGACTTCTGAATCCTCACCTTAAAATATTTCCAAATATTTGTACAGCACAAAATGGTAGTCTCTTCATGTTCTATAATAGGATAATTCTGTGCTCAAAATTAGAGAAAACACCACAAATATGGAGTAAATAAACAAGGATCCAAAACTTCCATAAACAAAGAAATTTTCATGTAAACTCTCAAAGCATTTGAAATAATAGATTAAATACTTAGTTAAAGCATGATATGATTACCACATAGGTTTATGAAAAGCATTGTCTTGGTTTTATAAATATCAACACTCGGCTGTCTTGTGAGTTGCTCAAAATCACACAGCAACTTAGACAGAATTAGAACCAGTGAACTTAAAAAGTCTAACTTTCAAATTCCAGCCCTAACACTAATTTAGTGCAATGCCCACAGAATGGGCATTCTCCCTATTTGTTTCCCTTTGATATCACTTCATTAGCCACATTTAATAATTGTTTGGCTCTTTTCTGACAGATTTACGCTCTTCTATTTCAATATTTTCTACAGACTATGAATTCAACATTACAAATGAAACAGATGCTCCTGGGCACTATTATGGGGGTATTTATCAGGGGGGATAAGACAAGATAGATACTGGAAAGAAAAATAAAGATATGGAAATGCTCTCATAACTGAGGAGAAAGAAAAGCTCAAAAACCTTAATACTTGCGAATAAAGTGAATGAGATAATCTCTATAACAGGGTATTAAAAGAATAGATACACAGAACCATCAGTCAACAAACATCTACCTTCCACAAATTTTATCAACTAAGGATAGTATCAGAATAGACCTAAATGGGAATTTGCATCAACTCACTTTAGCCTCTAAAATATGGATGTCTCTAGCACAGATGTCATTGCATATGGTACTACTTTGGCATTTAAGGACATGAATTAACATGGGAACAGGCACAGAAATAAACAGCATGATCAGTGAAAGAGATGAGTCTGTCTTAGAAAAGAAAATCAGTGAACTTGACTTGTAAAGTTTGGGAAAGTCTAGGGACTATTTATGCGCAACCACAATGGGAGGAGGGAGAAAGAAAATCCAAGAAATTGACAACCTATGTATGTTAACAAATGTTACTCTTCATTCCTTTCTGTATTTTGATTGATTACCAGATCCCTGTTCTTTGATCAATATCAATTTTATTTTATTTTAGTTGAAGGTATTTTTTCCACATAATGTAATCTAATCACATTTTATAGAATCTAATCTGAATATGAAAAGGAAGAAAGGCAGTATAGGTACAGAAAATCGCCTGTGGGAGTCTATGTGCTGTATCATACACGAAAAGTACTTAACAAGTTGACTTAGATGAAAAAGTTTTTCAGCATAACCTATACTGGCAATATCATTTATCTTTTAAATTTAATGTTATTTTTTTCTTATCAAAGACTAAGAAAAAATATCAAAACTACGTTCCCTCTCCTATATATTGTAACACAGATGACATGACAAGTGCATGTTTAATGCCATGCAGTCAAGTCTTGCCTCACTTGGAGTATAGTTACACACAGGCATCTCTGTTCAGATTAAAGGCATAGGTTATGTGTGTGGTATTCACACTGATAAAGAGATTTCCAATCTGGTTTACAGATTGTACATTTTTTGAAGTGAGCACCCTGTCTTCATATTTGTTTTCAAAGTATTAAGATTTTTGTATTAAAATTTGTGCATGGACACACACGTTTTAAATATATATATGCAAATATACACACACATGCACATATATAGACATTTTACATACATACTCATTGTATTACAAATCTTATAATAACAAGCAATTTGTTATTTTAGAGAGGCACGTGGTTCTGCACATACCTTTTTTCTCCATCTTGAATAAGACATCACACAAAATGTTCGTGACACTCAGCAGCTATTGCTGTGGGGGATAAAGCAGCTTCATAGAATAAAACCCAGGAACTGATAAACAGACTCCATTAAAATGTGTTTTCACACTAGTATTCAACCAAAATGAGAGTTATCTTTTGCTTTGATGTTACTATTTGTACTGTAACCCTTATTTAGTTGTTTTGATGTGTTCAATAATTGATACTTCAATAATAAACTTGTTTATAATCAAAATGTCTTTAATCCTTGTATGGTCCTTTTGGTGTCTTTTCTGAGGCTGAAGTGCCTTCTTGGCATATCACTACTCTGATGTCTTCTTTGCAAGCCTTTCATTGCTAATGTATTGACATGAATAGTAGTGTTTTCATATCTGCAACCTATCCAGCACTGAGAAACAAATACAGAATTGCTGTCTTTCTCTACTCACAATCTTTTGGGCTACATAATAATACAATAATCCTTATTAAGTAGAGGGAATGATGTGAGAAAACAGAAAAGTGATATTGCAGTAGGAAAAAAATGAAAGGAACAGAAAGAACTACTGCAGTATCTTATAAATGGGAAGGGGAGAAAATACTTACAAACATACAAAATAAATAGCATGTGTGTTAGCCCATTATCAGTTGCAGAGGAAATGACACTTTCTATTCTGGTTTATTCTTTAAAAAAAAAAAAGTAAATAAAGGATATTGGTAGTGATTAATTCCTGCATTTATTTTATTTGCTAGATTTTATGTCTCCATCCACTTTCCTACAACAGTAAACTTGTTTTGTGCATTTTCCTTCCACTCTAGTGAGAATGTGCGGTGGGTTGACCCTGGCAGGCTGCCAGACGCCCACCCAGCCACTCTCTCACTCCCTCTCCTCAACAGGACAGGGTGAGAAAATAAGATGAAAAAGCACGTGGGTTGAGATAAGGACAGGGAGATTGCTTACCAATTACCGTCACGGGCAAAACAAACGTGACTTGGGGAAGATGAATCTAATTTATTGCCAATCAATAACATAGGATAGTGAGAAACAAAAACAGAACCAAAACTACCTTCGCCCTCACGCCCTCCCAGGCTCAACTTCACTCCTGACTCTTCTGCCTCCTCCTCCCCCAAGCATTTTCTGCCCTTTCTTAAATATGCTTCCCTTGAGACCCCACCAGCTTGGCCGAGGGGCTCAGCCTTGGGCTGCGGTGGGTCGGTTGGAGCCGGCTGGAACCGGCTGCGTCCAGCCCAGGGCAGCCCCGGCCTCTCCTCACAGAGGCCGCCCTGCAGCCCCCTGCTACCAACACCTAGATATGAATGGGTGACCTAGGCTGTTATATACATATCTGGAATATGTTAGCTTGACTAAAAACCTCACCAAGTTCTTTGAGAATATTCTAAGCTGTGTTCACTGCAGTGTCAATGGAAGAATCATGCAGTCTTTTTGGTTCATTAATCACATAATGCTAGTAATACTCACCGATAGTTAGAATGTCTTGTGCAAACTCTCAATGAACTTATTTTTCCTAAATGACAAGGATTAGTAGTCACCCACTGGTGGCTATAGCTTTATGAAAACCTCCCATCTTTTCTCAGGGAATTTACCCACTGCAAATGTCTGAAAGACTTTTGGCACAGTGGCCCTCATGCTTTCGCATAGATAGAATTTCTTCTTGCTTTCTCCCCAGGTAAGTATGCAATTGACTTTTATAAAAGATTTGTGATTTGTGTTTTCCCCATGACATATTGCCACTGTGAACATAAGAAGCATCAGGAGTGCAGACTCTGTTACTGTGGACGGTGTACTTGAGGCATGTTTCCTGCAACTCTGTCTAATAACATTTGTTCAGAGGAAAGATGAGAATGCTTTGTGGGTTAATGGAGAACACAACTCTAACATGAATTCAAGGTGACTAATGGATGTGCATTCAGATACTTAAGTGCTGCTGAAGAAGCCAATCTGAACTCGTAACAAGAAAACTCTATTAGTGACATATTATTTTTCCGAGGCTTCAATGGGATCAAAAGTAGAAGACAGAAAAAGAAAGACTGGTTTCTCGTTTATGGATAAGTGAATGTAAATGATATTTTGCTAAACATGAGGGACATAGGAAAGAAAATGGAAGCTTCTAGAAGTAGTGAGGGACATGCATGCCTACTTGGTCCCTGGAATTGTTTTGTGCATACCCTGCTCTAGGCTTAGAATCAGGGGACGGTATCCCCATCAAGTATCTCTTTAAGGACAGAAAAACATATGACTGTGTAGATCGCATGTGTTTCTGAGTTCAATAGTAGAATGAGATGAACTGCAGATGCATTCTGGTTTTGACCTCAGAAATACATCAGATGAAATCTCACCCTGAAAATGCTTATTATTTCCCAACGCACACTTAGTCTCCTAGGTCTAGGGTGATTACATCGGGGATTAGATAGTACAGCAAAGGGGGTCAAAGTTAAAGTTCCAGTCCATCGCATGTGTCAGAACTATTAAAAGAAATAAAAATAAAAAGACAGAAAATTAGAAAAAACAGCAGTTACCTTCAAAAGCCTACTTATTGCTACAGTACACCTCCACAAAACTAGGATGCTTCTCTTCTACAACTTTTCAGCAGAAATGAGCAAGATCATTGCCATGTGTATGCACATATATAGAGTTAACCCAGCAACACCAAACAAACAGCTTTTCTACATGGACTACTTCACTAATGATATGGCTCTTCCTTTTCCCTGAAGGAAATGCTTACCATAATTGACATATATCACCCGATACACATACCTCAAAAACTGACATTCGTCCTGCTCTAATGCATGTTCACATTTATTCTTGAGTTGCTTTCAATTCCTTCCCATAAAAAGAAGAGTGGTTCCAGATATTAAGCTTAAATAAGGAAAATATCAAAATAAAAGTTTTACCTTCCCAGTCTGAGAAATGCTACAGATAATGGAATAGATGGGAGTAATTGCAGTCTAATGCATACTTTACCAGGGTGAGCATGAGCAAGAACACATGATGAGAAAGTCAGCTTTTCTTCAGAACACTGAGCAGCAGTGATTTGTCAGTGACACTTCTGGAAAGGAATGGGGACAAGCAAAACAGGTCAGAAAGGCAAAGCTGACTGCGGCAGGTCAGAATGTGTGTCTGTGCCTCTGGAAGCAGAGTTAACTCACAAAAATCAAATATTATTTATGCAAAGGTTTTTAATGAGATTATTTTCATGGTAACTGGATGTTTGTATAGCATATTTGTTTAGAAAAAGGTTTTCAAAAGGGAGCTTTCAAAATAACAAAAAAGGAACCAAAATGTTAATAAGTCAATGTGAATACTGAAATAGGAATGCTGACATGTTTTTTGTAGAAATTGTTTAAATCTTTCTGTCCTGTCTCTATGCTCTTTTCCAAATCATAGTAAATAATGTCTTTCATGTGTTCGTTGTTTACACGACACTGCCTACAATAAGTCCTTAGTAACTTTGCATTGCCTTTAATAATAATACACCCCATAGTACTTCTGTATCTCACACCAAGATAAAGATAATTCTATGATTTAATTTCACAGACTTTAGAAATACATTTAATTTGTTCAGTTTGTTGCATATGCAGAGTTAGTCCCAAGCCTTCTTTCATGTCTAAGGATGTTTAATACAAGGTTGAATACTTTTTTAACACTATTTGTTCAGTCATGTAAGAGCTTAAAACAACAAGAAAAAAAAAAAGCAATAGTTATGACTTCAGGTTCTTTATCTCAGTTTTATTCAGAAATAAATTTTGATCCAAATCCCACCAAAATCAATGAAAGACTTCCAATGTTTTCAACTGACTTTGGATCAGAATCTAAATGGAGATATTTCAGTGTGTCAAGCATTTAACAGTCTTTTTAGATATTTTATTCTTTTTGCACAGAAAATGTTTTTCTTTCTAGTTTAATGTGTAAAAAACAAGGAAAGAGAACATTCATTAATCTTCAGTGTGTTTTTTCCTTTTATGTTAATATAATGATGCAACCACAATAAGACAATTCAATATGCTTGACACATCTGCTATAAAACTATATATCTTACATTAAAATAACTTGGCCTTCAAATGTGGTTTTTTCAGTGTCTTCGTGACAAAAGGGGGCATTAACTTATTGTCAGAGACTGAAGCACTTTTTGATTTCTATAGTCTCGAGTGTTAAGCATGTTATAAAAAAGGAAAAACAACATCCCCATCTCCAGCTTACCTCTAAGTAGTTTTTAAATTTAAGTGATTAGCCAGTATGAGGTAATAGTAATGATATTTTAGAGTATTTTGCTGAGGAAGATACATTGGTGTAGAGTGAAATGCCCCAAAGTTATTTAAAGAATATACAAAATCTCCTTTCTCTGAACATGGGGGCACAAAAGGCTAGAATCTATGAGAAAATAAAATGCTACTGCTCTTTCCATTTTTCTTTCTCACAATTTCTAACCCTTTTCCACATAGCTCTGACACTTACCTCCAAAAGCTCTATGTTGAAATGACACTGAAAACAACATTTTTCTGTCTGTGTATCTCTGTATATTGTTTCCGTCTCTGTTTTTTTATTGCAACTTGCTATTTCTTTCTCACACACAGAGCTTTAGTCCAGCCACTCCTGCATGTCTAGGTTTATCACCAGATCACAGTGAGCCTCTCTTTCTAGCAAGGTATAGGAAAACACAGATAACTCTTACTCCAGCCCTGCATGTATCTTTTTACAGGCAGAAGACCTTACTGTTTCACCTGTCTATTCTATGAAGGATGTAGGCAGGGTGGATGGGGGTTTTTACACTTTAGCTGAATGAGACATTGCACCTATCAACTTCACCAAGGTTAAGCTAACTCAGAACAAAGTGTTGAAATGGAAGATGTAACTGGGAATACAAGCTACGAACAGGAACCTAGGGCAACTGCACTATAAACTTAGACAAGTCAATTACACTTCTAAAGCTGGGTGCTATGAATTTAGAGGTAGGTGTCCTGAACAATGTCAGGTGCCCTTTAAAAATAAAAAAAACCCAAACACACAAACAAAAAACTCTAATCAATTTTCCCTGAGATGAGAAACTTAGCACTTTGTAGGGCTTTTTCACTACTTAGCTACAGCTTTGTGCTATATTTAGTAAATTGTTAAGTAATCCTTATCAAGCTCTCAACTTATTTCCACTGTTATTCCACAAGCTATTGATTGCTTGATTTTATATCCAAGTCCACAAACCTTTGTGAAACTGAGAACAAGAGGAAAAAGATGTTGGGAGTACAGCCTAACTTGTGTTCTGACCACTCCTCTATTCCTGCTCCCCTGCCTCCAGATCTTGCTTGGTAAACATGACTATATGAACCAAAAAAATTTCTAGATTTCTAATCATACCAGTATTTATGAGCATTTCCAGGATAGTCCTGGACAATGTCCCCAAAGTGATGCTTAAGTGCTCTGCACACTTCTAACTCATATAGAGGGATTACACTCCTCATAAAATTGAGTCATAATTTTTTTGCATAAAAAGTATGAAAAGTTTTGGTATCAAGACCTGCCTTTCATACCACAGAATCGCAGAACATTTGAGTTTGGAAGGGACCTCTGGAGGTCATCTAGGCTAATCCCTCTGCTCATGCAAGGCCACTTAGAAACTGTTGCCCAGGACCATGTCCAGACAGCTTTTGAATATCTCCAATGGTGGAGACTCCACAACCTCTCTGGGCAACCTGTACCAGTGCTCAGTCACTCTCACAGTTAAAAAGTGTTCCCTGATGTTCAGAAACAACCTCCTGTGTTTCAGTTTGTGTTCGTTGCCTCTGGTCCTGTCACTGGCCACCAGTGAGAAGAGCCTGGCTCCACCCCCTTTGCACCTTCCCTTGAGGTACTTATTTACACTGATGAGATCCCCCTGAAGTGATCCGCTTGTCTAGGCTGAACAGTCTCAGGTGTCTCAGCCTTTCTTCATAGGAGAGATGCCCCAGCCTGTTCATCATCTTCGTGGCCCTTTCTTGGACTCTTTCCAGTATGTCCATATCTCTCTTGTACTGGGGAGCCCGGATCTGGACACATTACTCCAGGTGTGGCCTCACCAGTGCAAAAATTTATAGTAGTTCACATCTTAAACTTCTTAAATGGAAGGGAGCAGTCTAAAATTTTCAGCCAGGTTCCTTGACATGGGATCAGGCTTTTAAAATTAACATTAGGAATAATGTTTGAGAGCATGGATTACAATCCCTGACTTCCCTCTCCATTTCGAGTTCCATAGCAGAAAATGGAATATGTATCTGCTAACTTCAGCTGCCATAGTCATTCCTAATCACCTTAAGGTTCTCTGTTTGTAAATGCACTGAAAGGGGCAGATTTGGCAGGAAAAGTAATTGACCTATTTTAATGCCTTTCTTCAGATGAGATGGGGTTTGTTTTTTGGTTTGGGTTTTTTTTTTTTTTTTTTCCATTGACTGTAAGATAGGCTAGGGCAACCAGTTCAGGCTTTAACAGCTAATGTCTGTATGTCTAAATAAGGCAAAATGAATGCTGCTATTGTCTCATATTGGAGAGCTCTCCTGAGAGATAGAAATTAGGATTCTCTGTCTTCTGCCAGATGTGGTTTGGAAGGCCACTGCTGCACAACACACTTCAGAAGCTTTCTTCCAGCTGAGTGTGCTCATTTGCTTCCAGACATACAAAAGCCTGTTTCTCCCTCCAGTGAAATTCCATTTGATTCTCTTTGCAGTGACCAAGACATGAAAAAGGAGTAAACATGCTGCATAGATATACACCTTCTAAGAAACATAACATGGCCAAATAAAATAAAAGACAAGCTTTACATATTTGTCAATAAAAGGGTTTATTTTGTATTTCAGAAAGCTGTATTTTTTTAATTCACATCCCAAATGAAGTATCTTCCCAATAAAGATTTCATGGCAAAATATTGTACTGTACTTTTATGTTATTAACACTTCATTAATTTTTCTAAATATACTACAGAACATTTACAAGTTATTATGAATAATCATACAGCAATAAAACAAAATTATACTTGCCAAATAAATCATAGAATCATAGAATCATTTAGGTTGGAAAAGACCTTTAAGATCATTGAGTCCAAATGCAGACCTAGCACTGCCAAGTCCACCACGAAACCATGTCACTAAGCACCACATCTACATGTCTTTTAAATACCTCCAGGGATGGTGACTCAACCACTTCCCTGGGCAGCATCTTCCAATGTTTGACAAACCTTTTGGTGAAGAAATTTCTCCTAATATTCAATCTAAACCTCCCCTGGCACAGCTTGAGGTCATTTCCTCTCATCTTATCACTTGTTACTTGGGAGAAGAGACCGACACCCACCTCACTACAACCTCCTTTCACGTAGTTGTGGAGAGCGGTAAGGTCTCCCCTGAGCCTCCTTTTCTCCAGACTAGACCCTTCAGCAGCTTCGTTTCCCTTCTTTGGACATGCTCCAGCACCTCAATGTCTTTCTTGTAGTGAGGGACCCAAAACTGAACACAATATTCAAGGTGCGGCCTCACCAGTGCTGAGTACAGCAGGACGATCACTTCCCTAGTTCTGCTGGCCACAGTGTTCCTGATACAAGCCAGGATGCTGTTGGCCTTTTTGGCCACCTGGGTACACTGCTGGGTCATACTCAGCCACCTGTTGACCAACACCCTGTCCTGGTTTCAGCTGGGATAGAGTTAATTTTCCTCCTAGTAGCTGGTATAGTGCTGTTGTTTGGATTTAGTATGAGAATAATGTGATAAAACAGTGATGTTTTAGTTGTTGTTAAGCAGTGCTTATACTAAGTCAAGGACTTTTCAGCTTCCCGTGCTCTGCCAGCAAGGAGGTGCATAAGAAGCTGGGAGGGAGCATAGCCAGGAGAGCTGACCCAAAATGGCCAAAGGTGTATCCATACCATATGAAGTCATGCTCAGTATATAAACTGTGGGGAGTTGGCCAGGGGGGCAGCGATTGCTGCTTGGGGACTGGCTGGGCGTCAGTCAGCAGGTGGTGAGTGGTTGCATCACTTGTTTTTCCTGGGCTTTGTTTCTCTCCCTCTTTTTTTTTTTTTTTGTTTTCCTTTTCATTGCAATTATTATTATTATTATAATTATAATATTTTGGTTTATTTCAATCATTAAACTGTTCTTATCTCAACCCACAAGTTTTCTTAGTTTTGCCCTTCCAATTCTCTCCCCAATCCCACAGGGCAGGGGGAGGGTGAGTGAGCAGCTGTGTGGTGCTTGGTTGCCGAGTGGGGTTAAACCATGACACACCCCCAGTTCCTTTTCCACCAGGCAGCTTTCCAGCCACTCTTCGCCCAGCCTGTAGCATTGCATGGGGTTATTGTGACCCAGGTGCAGGACCTGGCACTTAGCCTTGTTGAATCTTACACAGTTGCCCTTGGCCCATCGATCCAGCCTGTCCAGATCGCTCTCTAGAGCCTTCCTACCTTCATGCAGGTCAACACTCCAGCCCAACTTGGTGGTGTCTGCAAACTTGCTGAGGGTGCACTCAATCCCTTTGTCCAGATCATTGATAAAGATATTAAACAGAAATGGCCCCAATACTGAGCCCTGGTGAACACCACTTGTGTCTGGCCGCCAACTGGATTTAACTCCATTCACCACAAGTCTTTGGGCCCGGCCATCCAGCCAGTTTTTAACCCAGTGAAGAGTACACCCATCCAAGCCATGAGCAGCCAGTTTCTCCAGGAGAATGCTTTGGGAAATTGTGTCAAAGGCAATGACAATTTACTAAAGCAAATGAGCAATGTAATGCAATGAAATTTCCTTGCATGCTAATTCTCAGAATTCCATACCTCATAACAGATTAACTAGCCGTTATTATTAGTAAAGCCAGTATTATTAGCAAAGGTCTAATGTAACAAAAGTTTTCTAAGCTTCTAACCAATGGGACAATGCTTCACTGGCTGTAGCCTCCTTGAATTCAGTGCAATGAAATAAATTTATGACTGGATGAGAATTTGGCCACAAATATTTGCAACAAGACATTTCAAATGCATAGTGTAAACCACGAAAAATCTTTCCTGATTCAGGGAAAGTTGACATATATATACTGAACTGGTGTATTGTTTATGCTATTTTCTACTCAAGGCTATGACAGTTAGTTCACACCCATTATTAATAAGGTTAGGACCACACTTCCATGTTTTTAAAAATGTACTTTTTGCTGTATTTAAAACAAAAATATTATGCTTAGACTAGTAGGGAAACAGAAAGAAGCTAGAAAATGAGCAGTAAGGGAGAGGGTGGAGTTTTATGTCATTATTCATGTATAATTGCGCTATACGTAACAATAAAAGTGTATAAGTTTAGCATTTCCTTTCCCAAATTAGCAGAAGAAAATGCTTCAGTACCTCTTGATACTGCATACTGATGCAAAAGTAACCTAAACCAGGATAATGTGAAGTCAATTTTCAGTATGAATGAGTAATTTTCAATGGATGGGCCCTAAAAACCTTGCAGTGACAATGGAGATCTCTGCATAAAACAACTAGCCCAGCACAGGCACAAACCCCCCAGATTTAAATATTTCTGAAATAGTAAAGGAAAACAGAACTGACATTTAAATAGCAAATAAGTTTCTGGCACATGCAGCTCCATAAACTTAACTGCAGCTGTAAATATCACTCACAGAAAAAACTCCAAACATATCTGTAAAGGATCAGCAAAATAGACCCCACAAGGGAATAAAAAAATTGAGCTTTTTCACCAGTTTTGAATTCAGCTTCATTGATTCTCCATGCTATCAAAACATTTCCAAATTATTGGCTATTTTATGGAAAACAGGATCAGCATCTCCTTCTAATTTCTGTAGATGTTGATAAAGCACTGAACATAACATGTCTTTCAAAGGTCACTACTTTTCTTTGTTTATGCCGTGAAAAATGCTAAGGGACTGCCTACATATGCAACAACTATCAAACATAAAAATGAGTTGCTCTGTCCCTTAATTTAACCTGTTACCCATTCAGACACAAAATTATTCTGTATTTTTGGGTTATACTTAATCCGTGAAACAAATAATGACATTTGACCACTCCAAGTCAAGCATAACATCGCAGGTCACAGAGAAAAAGAAAGAAAGAAAGAAGGGAGAAAAGAAGGGAGGAAGGAAGGAAGGAAGGAAAGAAGGAAGGAAGGAAGGAAGGAAGGAAGGCTTCCAGTATCTAAACTGTAGAACTTAGAAGCTTGGGAGCTCCAGCGCCTAAATCAAACTTTGTCCTGTCTGCAGGTTGAGATGAGTTCTCATTCTGAATTTCACTGAGAGACTATTTCAGCAAATGGAAAAAGAGAAAAATCCACACCGTCCACTCTCTCAGTACATACAATCATTGGACCAGGACTTCGGAGCACACTACTTTCCACACAGTTTAGAAACAGCTGGAATGGATATCCTACATCTTCACTCTGTGAAATCTAAATTATCAGATTGCTGATTTTTTCTTTATGCATTAGAGAAATATAATCAGAAAAGAAAAAAATTATAACATATTTTTCATGATAACATATGCCATGATGTTCTTTAACAACAGTCCTGGCAGACCAGAGCTCAAACTCCCTATTACCACAACTACACTCAATTTTCAAAACCTGAAGTCTACAAATATTTGAGAAGATGGGGTGCTATCCAGGTTGGTTTTTACTTTTCTTAGGTTCTTAAAGTTCTACATTTATTCAGACATTCAACAGCTGTACTGTATTTTATAATAATGCAGTGTTATATAAATGCAGCAGTGGAGCTGATCTGGATGAGTCAGCAATATGGTATTGTGCCCTGTAGAAGTCTTTAGAAAGTCTTAGTTAAACATATTAGTTTTTTTTGACATGAAATGGACATACCGAAGGGACATTCCAAAAGGCAGGAGGTTTTGCAGGAATTCAGCCTCTTAGAAGAGGGAAGCATATAGGAATTCAGCCCATACTCTACTGGCTGAATATTGAAAATTTTGGAGCTAAAGGAACTAAATATGAAGAAAGATGTGCATGTTCTTCTCCAGTGCCCAACACAGGTGATCAGGTTTCCAAAAAGCAAGAGGAAACACATGGTTTGCTGTTAAAAACTTGATTACAATTTCTTCTTGTATGTATTCAGCTGTACAGCTTACAGCTCTTTTCTGCATTGTGACCTACGATAGAGATCACACTATCACCCGGTCTGTCACAGGACTGCATAACGTATGCACAATCTTGTCAGTTTATCAGTAATTCATCTTGGATATTTGAGATCTTTTATAGTTTAAATCATAAACAAAGTATCATATAAAGTAAGAAAAAAATGCAACTGTGATAAACCCCCTATCTTTAAATTAAATTGTGTACAGTACATAAAAATATATTTTTTGTAGCTGATTATTAATAGAGAGCAACGGCTAGAAGTTGTAACCATAAGTGTTTCTTGAATATTGGCTTTCTAAATAGTGACTATTATAGAGATGACTGATTACATGGGATTTCCAAACTGATCACCATATTGATGTTGAGAATTGCCACATTAAATAGACAGCAACATTACTTCATGGTAAGAGACTGGATAATGCTGGTGAATGTGGAGAACTTTTCTACATTTTATTCTATCATCAGCTTCACCTGGTTTCTGTTTTTCCAAGTGGAAGCTCAGACATCGACTTTGGGATAAGATTTGCAGGTGTGTTGACTGTAAGTGTACAGTCACCAGGTTTGTAGCTTTGACAGATGATAGTTCTGCCCTTGGCTTTGTTAACTGTACCATATGACTGCTGGTTACTGAGTGCAGAGCCTGTGCAACTCATGTCTTGGGTTGAGGACTTTAGTTCCCTCTTTTTTTTTTTTTTCTTGCTCAGATAATCGTGAAAGGAAGTTAATAATATCAAAGGCAGGAAAAGGCATAAACAGCACTCAGGTTTAGAAAATGTTTTAATAAACATTCAGGGGTTTGGGGTAATGATAAGCATTTCAGTGGGAAATGTGAGAAACTTGTTTTTAGGCCTCACCATACAAACGACCTGGCATAGCGTGTTATTTTAGAGCTTGATTTTTCATCAAGTCTCTCAAAATATTGAAGGTGTTACATATGTATTAAAATGCAGTAGTGTGAACTGATGAACATTCTTAATGCATCATCTCATATTTTCTACAGCAAAAATATTCAGATGTAATAACAGCAAAAAGTTAGTTTTCAGAACTGTGGACTACTAGCGTAAAAGTATGTGTACAACTATTATGACATGAATTCTGGATCATAAAATAAATATTCTAAGCTTTTTTCAGAGCCAGAGATGAAGCTGACAGATTTCTAAAGTACAATTCTAGTCCACTTGTAAGAACTTCGTATCTGATATGGTTTGTTTTCTTTTTACAACAGGTGATTTGCTAGAAATTTCATAGTCTGTTGTTTCTGTCCCCTTTCTGCTTTGGAAAATTTCCTATGAGTAGATTGTTGTGAACTAAATTCACAAGACAGAGATATAGATATGAAATCTCTGTTACAGGAAGAGGCTCCTAGTTTCGGAATTTTTCTGAAGATAATATGTTCTGGAAAGTGTTTCTCCTAAAACTGCAGCAGAGAAAGAAGAGGAAGTACATACAATGATAAGAACCAGATGGTCAATGCTTGTGCTTTGATGTGCAGTGAAAAACTTTGAGAAGTGGTGATTTGGTCTCAGTCCAGACCGGGAATTTGGGGCCGATTGGAAGATGGTTTCCTCTCCAGCTTCATATTCACCAGACCCGTATACCTCAGGATGCAATAGTTCAAAGCAAAAGAAATTTGTCTCTATTTTATGGTCTCTTTCTCCTTGTGTTATTGAAATTTTTCACTTAACGCAGTGAATCAAAAAATCAAGATGATCTGCATGCAGACCAGAAAGAAAAAGAGTATTTACAGAGGAGTGGTAAAGGTAAATGCAAACCAGGCATGATTCACTAGGCTGAATCTGCTCAGGAGAATCACAGTCATTTAGCACGCACGCACACACAGAGTATTTTATTTTGATGAATTTTAAATTCTCTGTTATTTTCAGCAGTGATCAACCACATTTCTGCGTTTGGAGGAAGAGAAGCAATCTCCAAAGAAATGAGGCTATGACCCCCTCTAAAGTGCTCGGGTCATTTGCTGATTACATCTGGGCACACTACAGATTTGGTCTCTGGTGCTGAGGGACAGAACGATAGTGTACTGCCACTGAGGTTGCTGACTGCACAGTAGTAGTTATTCCTGCTTATTGGCATCACGCTGCTCCTCTAGATCCCCAGACAACCAATTGCTAAATTGTGCGTAAACTTCCTAAGTTATTTTAAAACTCAATGTGAAAACACCTACACAGATAACTAGTATGTACTACTGATTAGACCTTGACAGAAACACATTATAGACAGAGTCACTGTCACAAGCCCTAAAATTGCATCCTTTCCTCACCAACCCCACCTTCTTTTTGCCCAACTCCATTTACAGCTTCATAACCATATAAAAATGCTGCCTATATTTAGACCTAGTTTTGTATTCCTCCCTTGTGAGCTTTTAGAAATGTTTTAACCTCTTCATATGATGCCTGGCAGGAAAGTACTACCTAGCAGTTTCTAGGTTGGTTTGAAGCAGAAGTGTCACCCTTATATATTCACAGTATTTCAACGTGGCTGTGCTGTAGGAGGTTACTTTTCTACTACATGGCACAACAAGAAATACCAGCACAGGTGCAACCAGAAGAATATCAGTTTCTCTGGTCATTTTTAAGGGCAGGAAGGAAACATTGTAAATGATTTATATCTCATCATAAAGACCTAAACCTGCTGCTTCAAATAGAATTAAAACTATGAACAAAGTAAAAACAAAACTTTATGACAAAAGTAGATTTCTCAAGACAAAAATAATTTTACTCAAATTTCTTTAGGTGTTAATACCCCAGCATCAGTTGCTGACTTTGTAGCCGTTTAGTCACCCTCATGTCCTCCAGGAAGACAGAACCAGTCAGAGGATTCTGTCTTCTTTTCTGTTTGTATTTTGTACTTGATTNTACAGTACTAACATGGTAACCCTCAGTGAATTTTTCCCTTATTGGTTGTTCCAAGATATTTTGTTTGTTGCACATTAACAAGACAGATTATCCGGTCACCTGATTTGATAAGTAAGTTCTCAATGTACACAAATGTTTAACAAGCTTGTCTGACTACTTATTGTATAAATTAATCCCAGGTGACATAGCACAACTGCAGTGACTATGCCTAATGTCATCTTTGCTCTCATTATTTTAAAAACATATTTCTGTTAGTTGAAAGGATTTAAAATTCATTGAAGCTTTGTTTTGGGTTTTTGTGGAGTTTTTTATCTTTTTTTCCCCCTGGTATTGAAGAGAAGTTCATGACAAATATATTAACTGATTATTCTACAACTTGTTGAGGAAACTATAGTAATTATTCTGCCGTTCATCCTCATGACTTGCAGTACTGGAATACTGGGACTCTGCCTCACCTCCTGTTTACTGTACTGTAATTTATTAATTGATATAGATGATTCTTAATTTAAGATTTACACTGCAGATCTTATTTGTGTACTTGGAGAACCTTAGACATATTTATTCACAGATTTCTTAACAAGAATAAAAATTGACTTACAATTTATTAAACAATGATTCAAGAAGGGGAAGATAGGACTAACAAGTCAAAATTAAAATGGAGAGCCTAGTTAAAGGTATGATGTAAAGATTTTACTATAATTAAGAGAGAGGAAAGAAGACTTTTAATTGTATTTAGTGGTAATTAAACAGACTTAGGTAGCACAAAAATCAGACGTTCTGCCCGAAGTTACAGCAGAGATGAAACTGTATGGTTGTCCACCATTAAGGATCTTTTTTTTTATGTTTATTAACATGCACTTACCCAATATTGTACAAGCTTATAAGATATTCTTTACACCAAAGAATTTATTTATTGTCTAAAGGTTATCTTGTGGTATGCAGAAGAGTCTGAGCAAAGGGACATGCAGAGAGTGCTTTTCTGTATTCCAGCAGTCTGCCTCCTCAAAATCAGAGACAATGGTAGGGTCCATCTTGCTTTATATCCAAACGTAAAGTTGATCAGTTTCACAAGAGTTTTCAGAGAAAAGTGTTGCTTTACCTTATGCTCTATCTTATGAACTCTGTGCAATTTTGAGGAGTCTTAAGAAAAAGCAGGAGCGCAAAATTATTTGTCAAGAGTAAAAATTGGGAGATGTCCAGAGGCATGCATTTTAGTAAGGACTAGCAGAAAAAAAGAGAACTTTTGATTGCCAACTGAAAGCAAAGTCTCTGAAACTGTTTATACCTATAAATGAGGAGGATTCCTAGGAATTGGTGTCCACAAGGCAACACTAGCAAAATAAAGATTAGGAATGTATGTGAGGCATGCATATGAAGTAATAAATTTTACTTACTTACTTACTTTACTTACTTACTTACTGGAGAGAGGAAAACAATGGAAGAAAGTAAAAATGCCTCATTTACCAATATAGTGTGATGATATAACTGTATAATAGCTTATAAATAATGAAAAAATAAATCAAAATATTTTTGTAATTGCAAATATTAAGTATGCAAATGATCTATAAACTTGTGGTAACAAATATTGGCTCCATTAAGAATTTAAAGAAAAAACCAAATTAAAACCAATTACATTTTTTCCCAACACTTCCGTTTTCTACTGGAAACACTGATTCAGTATGCATTTATATAGATTATTAGTTGAAAATATTGATGTGCTCAAGTCTGATAGGTTAAAGCATTTATTTTCAAAAAGTTTGAGACTTATTTTAACTTCAACTTATTTCAACTCCAAATAAAAGTAAAAACAATAGTTCTGAAAGGAAGTTGTTAACAGAAATAAAAAATAGATTTACCTCAGCAGTATTCTATTTTGAAGTTTTCTCTCCATCAGTATTAAAAATTTTACACATAGAAGTTATATCTTTTGACCCGTTCCATAATGCATAGCTGTAAACATAGTCAGTTATCCTAAAAAAATTAGTAAAGCAATCTTCTAGAGAAGGATGCAAATTCTGAAGGCACAATCAAATACATTTCTTACCTAAGAAGGTCAACACGAATTTCACTGTAGGTGGAGGAAAACAAGCAAAAAACCACAGTAGCCGAAGAATGTAGTAACAAAGAACTTGCCCATCATTATTTTAGGGAGCACATTCTTAACTGGTGTAACAACCAGGTCACTAGCTAGGATTTGTTTGCTCTTTGGGAAGTCTTGTGGGAGCAAAACAAACTAGTGTTGTGCTTCCTCTTTCATTTTGAAGTGCATCATGGACAAAAGAACCTGGCATTCACAAGATGAGTAAATAATAACTGGGCACCAAAAGAAAACACTGGAGTCTGACTCTTCTGAAGGAATGTGTTGACATCCATGTCTCTGGCTGCCCCAGGGGAGAGCCTGCTGCCCCATCCTGATCCTGGGCCTGGACTTGGCAGTGGCCCCAGCTGTGGGCAGGGGGCTTGGTTTGAGGCAGCGAGTTGCCAGGTGAATCACAGAATGGTTGAGGTTGGAAAGGAATTCTGGAGGCCATCTAGTCCAACCCACCTGCTCAAGCAGGATCACCTAGACCCAGTTGCCCAGGACCGTGTCCAGAAGGAGGTGAAGGAGGGAAGCAGCTATGAGAGGAGGTGTCCAGGCTATGTAGCTTCAGAGACTAGGAACAGATCTGCAGAAACTGCACAGAGATTGCAGGTAGAGGCAACCAAACCCCACATCTCTCAGAGGAGGGAATAGCCAGAGGCTGCCTTCAGGCAGGGGAGAACAGGGACTGCAGTCATGGCAGAAGCTGGGAGCTTTGCTGCTGGAGAAGAACGGACTTAAGGGGGAAGGGGGTAAGGAGGAAATGTAGTTGCACTGTTTTACTACCTGAAAGAACAATTGTACAGAAGACTGAGTCAGGCCCTTCTTGGAGGCATAAAACAAAACACAAAGGCAAAACACTAGTTTCAAGAAGGGAAATCCAAACTGCACATTAGGAAGCTGAATGCTTAACTGCAACGACAGCTGTTAAGTACCAGAACAGAGAAAGTGTGGAATCTCCATCTCTGCAGATCTTCAAAACTTGACTGGAGAAGTTGTGAGCAGCCTTATTTAAGGTTTTATGCTATCCTTCCTTTAAGCGGGAGCCTGCTTGTAAATGATCGCCACACATTCCTTCCAACCTCCATTTTTCTGTGATCCTGTGATTTCACTCTGTCCATAATACCTAAAATTACAAGCATTTAAAATGTGGGGGCTTTATCTCCAGTCTTCAATCTTTTCCTTGTCTGGAAATTTGTTGTTTCGTGCTAGACTACGTTCAAAGCTAGCAGTTATCTTCCTGTAGGAATGTGAATGAATTGGTGGCAATTGAGTTAATTGGTGAGATTAACCAAAATACTCCTCTAAGTGTCAGTGGTAGACTGTTGTCCTGGTTTCAGCTGGGTTAGAGTTAATTTTCCTCCTAGTAGCTGGTATAGTGCTGTGGTTTGGATTTAGGATAAGAATAATGTTGATAACACACCAACGTTTTAGTTGTTGCTAAGTAGTGCTTACACCAGTCAAGGATTTTTCAGCTTCCTGTGCTCTGCCAGCGAGGAGGTGCATAAGAAGCTGGGAGGGACCATAGCCAGGAGAGCTGACCCCAACTGGCCAAAGGGCTGTTCCATACCGTAAGACGTCATGCTCCGTATATAAACTGTGGGGAGTTGGCTGGGGGGCAGTGATTGCTGCTCAGGGACTGGCTGGGCATTGGTTGGTGGGTGGTAAGCAGTTGCATCACTTGCTTTTCCTGGGTTTTGTTTCTCTCTCTCTTTTCTGTTGTTTTCCTTTTCATTACAATTTTTATTTTTTAATTATTAAACTGTTCTTATCTCAATCCACAATTTTTCTTACTTTTGCTTTTCAATTCTCTCCCCCATCCCACCTGGGCGGGAGGAGGGGGAGTGAGCAGCTGTGTGCTGCTTGGTTGCTGACTGGGGCTAAACCACGACAACAGTATGTTATGGATAGTCTCCCTTCTACTGCTCAGCATAATCAGTCTGTAGACACGCACACAAACAGTTGTCTCCTGGTAAAAGGTATGAATTAGGGGATCCTAATTCCTGTCTCCTATAGTAGGCTAAACAATACTTGCATGACAAGAAATTTTGAATTTGGATCAAACCACAGGAAAATGGGTTTCACAAATTACTTCTCAGATGTAACCTCCAAGTCCCTTCTCTTTTTCAATCACAATAATACTCTATCCCCTAACATTTTCTCACAACATAAATGCTTGTGACCCAATATTTCTTCTATGTACTTCATTGTCTCCAGTGTAATTATATCCTTCCTAGTCTCTGCTCCAAACACCCAAGATAAGAGGCCAGGTTAATTTAAACTTGTCTTTGGTGTAATTTATGCTTTAACCTTGTTCTTGACATTTATTCAGCCTTCTCTCTCTTTTCCCCCAAACTGTATTCAAGCTGTGTCCATAAAACAAAAACTGATGAAGTGACTCTTTGGTCATTACCTAAATCTCAGTTTTTCAGTCCTTTAATGAAGTGCTAGGCAGTTGTGACTGTTATATACACATGCTTCTTCTGAGGATTAAACATTTTACTAATGACTGCAAGATGACTGCTTAACAATGTATTAATAAATAATTATGAACATAAATAATTATGCCAAATTGATTTTTAAAAATTATTTTGAATGTGGAGAAATTGACTAGATTGTCCAGAGATTAGAAATGAATGGATAAAACCTAGGATTTTAAATAATTTAAAAAAACAACAAAACAAACCACTACAATTCTTCCATACTTAAAAGTCTCTTTCAATTTAATGCAAAATTTCTATAGAAGATGAAGAATGTTCTGAGTACATATATAGTCTAAAATGCATGTAAAAATGAATGAAACAAAGATTTTCCCAGAAAAGAATTTTAATCACTTAGTCTGTCCAAAAGCTCTTTCTATAGTTATTAACACTTTTACTCTCATTACATATTGACAGAATAGTTAACAAACAGGACCTTGTCTCCTGGCAAAGTTATGGCAAAAAAAGTCATTTTCTCATGACAACGCTTCCACACTTAGAAAAAATAAAACAGCTCTCTCTAAGCATCTGATGACGTGAGATATTTCACTACAGAATCAGGAGTATGCATCTGAGCATTATTCCTTGGTTAGGTGCAGATTATGCCAAAAGAAATGCATACCTGATCATTTTAAATGGGGAGTGTACTGAGTTTGGTTGGGATGGGGTTAACTTTCTTCATAGCAGCCCATGTGGTGTTGTGGTTTAGGTTTGTGGCCAAAACAGTGTTGATGATAGCGATGTTTTCACTTTTACTGAGCAGTGCTTACGCAACAACAAGGCCTTCTCTGTTTTCTACTCTCCCCAGTCAGCAAGTAGGCTAAAGGTGCACAAGAGTTGGGAAGGGACACAGCTGGGACAGCTGACCAAAAGTGACCAAAAGGATATTCCATGCCATATAACTTCATGCTCAGCAGTAATATTGTGGGGGAATTTTTCCAAGGTAGCCGTTGCTCGGAGACTGGTCAGGCATTGGTCTGCTGGTGGTGAGTGATTACTTTTGCATCACTTGTTTGTTTGTTTGTTTTCTTCTTTTTTTTTCCCTTCACTTGTTAAACTGTTTTTATCTTGACCCATGAGTTGTCTCACTTTTACTATTCTGATTCTCTCCCTCATCCCGCTGGGGGGATAGTGAGTGAGCAACTGGGTAGGGGCTTGTCTGCCAATCACAGGGAGTGAAAGGTAGGTGGTAAATTATCTATGTTATTTTTTGTGTCAAATAATTTGTAGAAATGGACTTGGTTTAATTAAATTATATAGCTGAGTAACCAAGGGTGGGATGGAATAATTTATGAACAAAATAATAAGTTTTAGCTATACTGAAAAGTGAACATTGCTGGCAAGCTTTGGATAAACCACTGCTCTTCTGTGAGGGAACGTTTTCCACAAGAAATCAGTTTGTTATGTTTGGTTGTCATTTTTAGAGGTACCACATGAAATCACATTTTTTTTCAGTTGATCAGGTTCTGGGACCTCTACTGACATTGCATAAAATGCATTTGCTTTGATTGGCTCAACCATTAGGATGCTGGTAAGAAACTGAGCATTGTGATGTTTGTTAAACCTGACTGACTTCTTTTGTAAATGGTCAAAATCAATGAAGTGTTTGGAGTGTCATACTTACCAGAGCTAGCAAGGGTATAAACATAACCTCTTATTAAATATATCCATTTTCAGTTGCTGACAGGTCGTTTCTAATGACTGATCATAGTTTTAAGGTCTTTAAGCTAAACTTTAAGTCATAAAAATCCCACTCAAATTATCTTTTCCTTGGAATTATTTAAGTTTGGTTGTTTTTGTTGTTATTGGATTTTTTCTTTTAAATCTGGAAAATGGTGTCTGATACTGAGCTGAATTCCACTAAGAGGTTAAAAATCACTGTTAACGTCTACAAAGGCAACAAAATGTTATGGTGTGATGAAAGAATTACCACTATGATTTGTTTTTATTGTTATTGGTTGATGGACCTTGAAGCCTGACAACATTATGCTTGTTTTATAACTTCTAACCTTTCTTTAGATAGATTTTCTTCATAATGTTTGAAGATAGTCAACTTCAGATGATGCAAGAATCTCAGGTAGAATCATATCAAAATATAAGTAAATATATAATTAAATCGTGCTTCCATCTGAAGAAAAACATGTACTGCATAAATGACCCCAAGGACCTGCATTTTTTATTTATTTGAGTGGAATATTTTCCAGAAGATAGGATTCTTTTGGGTTTTGATCTGCATATATATCCTGTGCTATATACAAATTGTATGGTTTGAGATGCACTCATGTTACCGATATATTTCTAAAAATAGTGTCCCTGAGGCAGGGAGTATCAAACATACTTTACTGTGGGAAAACATAGATCAATTAATCAAGCTATTTATTTTACGTAAAACTAAATGTCATCTATCAAGTATGTTTATACCATCCTAACCTGGCATGAACGAATCTGTTGCCTGTGGTGAGCTTTATAATAGACACGTCTGCCTGAAAAAACTTGCCTTCCATTCCAGCTCTGAGCTGTGCTGTAGAATGGAATGAGATAAAAGAGTAATGGGCAAAAGAGCAAGGGTGGGTGAGATGTCTATTTCAGATAAATATGAGAGTAATGAAAATAAAGGTCACCTGAGTAGCCACCTAAGAGCAGAGAAAGGTTATTTTTTGTTTTGTTACCACACAACACCTGGAGAATACAACTAGGTGAAAATATTTCAAGTGTTTTTAGAAAAAGTGAACAACTTGGAAAAGGAAAAAAAAAAAAAGAAAGAAAGGAAATCTCCTAAACCTGGAAGTCAAAAATCTGTTTTTCATTTTTATCAAATGACAGCTAAAAAAAAAAGTAAAATGAAAATATATATTAATTTTTTCTTATAGTGAGCTTTAGATGATGAAAAATGCTGTCTGTGTTGGTTGCAGTGTGATAAAACCCTGCATAAATCTTGAAGAACAAAACATTAAAACAGACAAAAATAATTTTGGGAGATTTATTTTGTTTCTGGGACTAATGCATACTTTGTTGCTTTACAAAAGACCCAGATCAGAACTCATTCTGTGTTCGACAATGTACCCAGATTTGAGGCAATTATTACCCTCCCCTCCTCTTTGCTGGTCATCTATGTATATGTAAGATCAATGATTGCCTCTGACAAGTAAGTGGGGGGAATATGGGACTATAGTGAGACAGTTTTCATTAATGAAGTAAGCAGAATAAGAAACCAACAGAAGTAAGAGAAATAAGTGTTTCTGGAATAACTCCCATGGCACTTGACAGTGTACTCCAGGGGGAATTTTATGTAGTCAGACTCTCACATTGTGTAAATAGCTTTAACTCTGTTGAAAATTGACTTTGCAATTGTTGAGCAGCTTATATATTTGTATATCATTATGGGTAACTGCTAAATAATAGACAAGCCACCTTATTATCCAAAAGGAAAGTTTCTAACCACAGAGTAAGACACCCTTAATTTGCATCTAACTAGAAAGCAAGACTGGAGTGAAAAATGGAAAACTGTAAGAACAGTTAGAATCACTGACCACAAGCAATTTCATTTAATTCTAGTAAGGAATGCAAGGGTTCACTGAATTTAGTGTTGAAACAGTTCTGGATTCTTATTTGTCTGAAGATCAGTGGACAATGGTGTCGAAGCTTAGAAAGCCTTGGCAGGCCCATAAACTTTTTAAAATTTACTCCCATTTTAAGGCTTCTGGCAGTTTAAATGTTTGTATGAATGATATTTAACCTCCTTGTTTTGTGGAAGGCAAATGTGTGGGAATTTGGAATATTTTGTTTTAATTTTCCCAAGAATCCACAACTAGATCCTAAGAAGGTACCTAAAATAACTAAAAAAAGAAAAACCAAAACCAAAACCCAACAACTCTGGAAGTTTTTCTTGAAAACAATTGAGACTTTAACACTGAAAATTGAACTTCTGGGGGCTAATAGGCAACCATGATCTGTAGGAAGGTTTGATTTGATCACTGTCTGGTACGACAATCTCTACAGCCTCAGTTACTTTGCTTAAAGAAGCATTCCAGAATCAAGACTTTAATGAGCTGCAATAAAAAGCCATGTCAAAGGGACAATGGGTGCAGCATCATAATGTTTCTAAATCATGTAAGTATATACAAGTACATATATCTACATTTACTGGTGTTCCAAAACAAGGAAAAAATAACATTGTCAACTACAGTTTAAGGGACATTTCTTTATTTTTAGATTTTGGTTTTTGCATTTTTTGAAAATTGTAAATTGCTATGTTTAAGTATTCTCAGGGTAACTGGTCCCACACTTTCCCCTCATGTGTATCTTCCACATAGTAAGAGGGACAGAAGAAGCTTTTAAAAATGCAAATTTGTGAGTATAAAATTAGAGGAACTGTATTCTTAGAAACAGTTTCAAATTTTAAACAGGAAATTTTAAGCTAGAAAAGGTTTTCAAAATCTATCAATATGAAAGCGTTTTTAGTAATCCTACTGAACAACTCCACTCAGTCACTATTACACGACATTTTAATTATGTAATTTATTTATTTATTGATTAATTAATTAATCCCTTCTTTATTGATCCAGATACCATTGAAAGTCTCATGAAGAACTTCCTTTGGATTTAATCAGATTAGATCAAACTCCAAATGAAACAAGTCAAGCAAAAAGATATTTAAAAGATATCTAATGTTTACAAAAAGATGATAAGGACAATAAAATAGAAAAGTTTACTAAAGAGAAGAATACTGTTTCTATCAAAAGGATGGACAGTTATTAGGAAAAGAATAAGTAAAAATCAAGTAAGAAAGCAGCAGGAGGAAATGAAGATAAAAGGGAAACTGGAAATTAAGTGAGAAGAAATTTGCAAAAAGGAAAATTTGGAATCTGGACAAATGAATTTTATCAGCCTTCCTTGCTGTTTTCTGCTCTGAGGATGATTGATTATCCAGTGAAGAACAGAATTTTACTGGAGAGTTTGCCACTTTTGTTTTCAGGTTTTAGAATATATTTGCTTGCTTTCTTGGCATTCTAATGTTGATATAAGTGTGAGTCTGATGCTTCAGAAATTTCTATGATTGTTAAAAATAGCTCAATAAAGGCACTATGTTTGAAAGTCTGTCTCCTGTCACATATCTGACCTGGTTGACTGCCAGGTATAATGTTTCCCTGCCCTCCCTCTCTGCTTTCCCCAAATGTTTAATAATTTAAACTATTGATGATTTCATTTAGGCTGGTAATGAATGAGAAACAAGATTTTAAAGTAGCCATGAGGAAAATCCAATGACTTCAAACCAACACTCTACATAGAAGAAATTAGTGCCATTTTTAAACTATTTCAGGAATGATTTAGCAAAGGATTTCCTTAGGCAAAATATTTTGTTTTCCTTTAAAATTAGCTTGTAATTATATTATAAGCAGGTCATATCCATAAGGCACCCTTTCTAAAAAAATAGTAAAAGACACAGCACAGTGTATCTCCTCAAGGGAAATAAGTTCTTGTTTGCAAATAGCCCTTCTTCACCTCCTTCATGTTCTTCAAAACGTAAGGCTACAAAGACAGGGTATCTTAACTTCTTTATTTGTAACTGTGTGAGAGAAATAGAGGATTCAGTGTTCTAAGTTATCTACTGAATGAGTCTTACACTGTGTCACCTATCACAGGACCAAAGCCTGTTTTAAAACCACAGTTTGTATCTATCTGTTACACATAGTTCTTTGGACAAATTCCACCTTAATTATGAATATGTAATTTTTAAATTTGTAGAAATTTTCATAAGAAATCTGCATGAAGTGCTTTTCTGGAAGATGATAGATATGTTACCTGTACTGTAGAGATGGACTGAAATAGAAAATAAAACTTGAAATATATTTGCTCTCCCAGCTGCAGAGTTTAATGTTCTTTGTGGTGGCTGACCACTTAAATGGTGTGTTTCAAAGAAAAAAAAAAAAAGATTAAAAAAAAAAAATTGTTATCATCAGAGTTTCTTCTATTATTTTTCCAGGTAGCTAACCATTTCAAATGAGTTGAGATATCTGCTTATTATTATTGCTTCAACTACTTTAAGATAAAAAATTCCACAGAGTAACTGGACAGAGAAAATGTCAGTCTTCTAGAATTTCCTTTCTCAGAAGAATAATCAAAATGAAAAAAATATTTTCTGCAGCTGTATCACGGTGGAATTTAAAGTTTTCACAGAAAGATAAAAATGGAACAGAAGTAACTCACACATTAGTATATGACCTATCAAAAGAGTAGAATATCATCAAGATTGTTCAGTTGGTAGCTAACTACTAGTCTGGGTCAAAAGACAAAATTTTTTGTGGCTTGGTTAAAAAATCCAGTGTATAAGCTTTATTTGCAAAGGTTTCTGTAAAAAATATAACTTAAACAAAAATTAAAAAAGGAACAGGGATTAAGCTAATTTGAAATCTGGAAGTCTGTCAATGCCTGACCCAAACCCCTTTTAAATCAATTTATATCGTTTTAGGTGGGTTTTGGATCAGTAATCTGGCATGATACAGTTAGCAATATTGAGATAATTGAGATGTACTATGCAACAGGTTGGAAAAGAATATACCTGAAAATTGAGAAAGCTCTGTAGTTCACATGTAACCCATACATGTTTTTTCACACTTCATAATATTTATTGGCATTCAGTTTAGGCAAGATTCCTGAAAATAGCATTTTGAAGGCTTTTATACTCGCCCAGGGACTGTAGGATGATCTCAGAGTAGAATCTTGTTTTCAAACAGGTGGAAGAGCAGAAGTGAAGTCATTGAAAAGGAAGTAAAATAAAGGGCAAATTCTGCTTCTGTGTTTGTGTGTGCAAATTAATCCAATGAAGTCTGTATCCAAAGGGCAAACTTGGCCCCAAGCATTGTAAATTTGATTATCTCAGAGCCTATTTTGTTAGAGAAGATCTGATAAGTGCTCTTTTTTCCACAGACAGGAATTTGTAGGTATATCTTCTTCGAATTTCCCATATCCAAGCTGACGTATCTATTTCCACAAAGTAGGTCACCATTTATGGAGAAAGTCACTAGGCATACTTTATTCTTAGAAAAAGTTTGTTATTTGAGTGCAGTAAATTCTTTAAAAATGAATAAACCACGGAAACATATGCAATCTTTGGCCACCAGAGCTACCTTTATGTCCCCGGAAGCCCTCTACAACAATTTCTATCAAATATAGTGACACTTCAGATTAATTGCTGGATTCTCCCCTGCTGAACTCAGCCACCAAGTCACTCATGACTCAAGCAGGTGTTTCTGCACTTTAGGCAAACTGCAGCAGGTTTCTATTCCCGTTGCTCCCCCACCTCCATCAGCTGTGACAAAAGCTTTTACCAGAGACATCACAGGAATTTTACTCAAGAAAAACAAGATGCTGGCCCACCAGCAGTGCTGCAGAGTAGCCTGCTTCCATCATCCAGCACACAGGGAAATCAAGGGGATGGAACACTATGAAAAATATGGGTTAGCTTCATCAGTGTAACTATACTGATAGTTACTGTATTTACAAGGCAAAGGGGGGATAGCACATTGAAAAGTTCTCTAGAAAAATATATTTGTCTGAGCTCATTTCTCTAAAGATTGTCATAAAGCTAGAGAGGGTAAAAGGTAACTATTTGAGGCAAATTGATTTTCTGTGCTCCGAATGGAGCTAAGCAGAGGCAGAGTGGACAGTGCAGGTATTATCACAGCAGCAAGACAAAATATTATAAGGGCCAAAGTCGTGCAGCAAGTCCCCCCCCTGGATTCTCTTGTGGCCCTCAGGTACCCCAAGGAAGCCTCCCATGGAGGGGAGATCAGACAGCTTTCCTGCAGATGCTTGCAGCGCATAGTACCACATCCCCAGCTGGAGACTCAACGTTGCTAGGAACAGCAGCCGGTGCCTGCAGCTGGATCTGTATGCACAACCTCTGCTGTCCTTTTGATCTCCCCCTCTGAGCATTAGTACCCTCCTAACTCCCACACACATACTTTTGTGGTGTCCTTTTATCCTTCAGTTCTTGCTTTTCTTAGAGACAGAAAATATGACTGATAGTCTGCTTTTGCTACATCTCAGTTGCTATTTCAAAATACTTAATCATCCGAATAAAATTGGATTAACAAGAACTGTGGAGTTCTGTGCAGTTATGCATAGGCTGATCAGAACTGCATGGGAATGGTACGTTTCTTCCTGAATGTGTCACTTTTTCAGTGACATTCTGTTTCCATTTCCACATAATTTTTCTTCCTCCCCCCCACTTCAATCCACCATTTTTACAGGAAGACATGGAACAGTCTTTTATTTGGGAAATATTTTGTCCATCTGCAGGATTTGTGGGGGGTTTGTATAGTTTTAATTAATTTCCTTTCTTGTGAAATATGTGCTGCTGATCCGTCATTCTGAAATCCTTTTCACTTTTTTGCTAATAGTGGGACTACACTCCAGCTTTCACCTGATTTCTCCTCCACTTTCAGACCCTGTTTTAGAAACCATAAAGCTTTCTAAATTCCTTGTCTTATTCCTCCCTTCTCTACAACACAAGAATCAAGGCTCTGGCTTTTCAGCTGGGTGTCTTCGGCATCCGTGCTGTCTATGGATCAATAACTTCTGGCCATTGTGATCATTGGAGTAACATGCACTTACTTCCTTTCCATCTTGTCTGGAACAACATAAACGTGATATGAAGATGCAGAGACTGGCACCACCTCCACTTTCCTGCCTGGAGGACAGATGACCAAGTGCTTTGGGGAAAGGTGTAAATGAACTCCATCTCTGAAGCTTGCAACTTATTCAGAAGCTCTGGGAAGGGCACCTATTTACTTTTCCTATAACCATGATCAGGAAAGGCTTAGGTGTCTTGAGAAATACTGGATTCTTTTGAAATTTCAACTTTCACATTTTAATAAATCTGTTTAATTAAAAATTTTTATCTCGTTCAAAGCTGCAGTTTAAAAAAAAATAAAAAAGAAAGGCAGAAACATTCTTTGTCAAACTATCAGTTCCAGAGTGTAGAGAAACTGGTTTATCAAAGAAACTGTCATGGTGACCTAAAATTTATTTATATTTAAACAACCTATTTAGTTGAACCTCAGAGAAAAAGCTGGGCTATTCAGGATGAAGTCTTTCCGGAAACTGAAAACAAGTATTATCAGGCTAAGACAGGCACCTGACACAGGCAATAACAATATGAATGTTAAACTATGTCCGTTATAACCTACTGAAAATAGGATCTTATAATGGGAGCATCATACGACTTTAATCAAAGAAAATTCAACCATTCCTTTTAAAGGAGGAGTATTCAGTTATTTCTGTAAGCATTAAAAGTAGAAGTTTTGGATACAATAAAATATTTTAGGAGAACAAATATCTACTGTTTCTTCAATACAGATTATTCAATTGAAACATTCTTTCATACATTCTTTTGAGAGCTCTACTGTGACCATTGACAATGATACGACCCTTATAACCAGGATACTCTTATTAACCTTTTCTCTTTCATACACTTTTTTCAAGTCAAACCTTTCATTTGGTTCAAGAAGATACGTAGATTACAGAAAAGAACAATATATTCATATTAATTATTGCTCCTATGCAAATATTTCTAGGTAGAACATACGTTAATGAGTGCCTTCTTTTTATTTTCAGTTAAAAAATTGAATTCAAAAATTTCATATTTCAAAGTAATTTTTTGTGTCTAGGAAAAATAGTTGCTGTATATCTCTTGGGGAATGTCTGCAATCTGTCTCTTATCTCACCTTTGCAACCTCTGAATATGTATCTGTAAGACTAAAAATATATCTCCAGAACTTTATACACAAGGATCATTGATAATGAATTCCTCAAATTTACAGGGAAAATATCGCAATTACAGTGCCTTTGTAGGCACTTAAGTTTCTTTATAGAGCATTATCTAAGAGATTATAAGAAGTATAATTTTGTTCTTGTTGTTAAGGTTAGATTTTTCCAACATGTTAGCAGCAGCAAACCTGTTTACACGCCATAGCTCTCACTAGGGGCCTTCAGTCACAGACAATGCCTTCTTGCTTTCTTATTGCACTCCATGGTACTGCCCTGACTGAATCACTGTCATCCACTAGATATAGCCAAAACGTCAGCAACTGTGATGAAGAGAAGGAAAAAGAAATAACTTGCCATACAAAGCCTTATGCTGTGATGTTTTATAAAGCCAATGCTGTCAGTCAATGCCCATCAGTATTGCTAGTGCAAAGCACAGGGCTTACTATTGATTTAATTAACTGGAGTTGAGATAAAGTTCAGTTACACAGTGCAATAACTCACAGGATGTTCGCAGGATTTCACAGAATGTGTTCTAAGAAAGGGAAAAAACAAAACTGAATGGATGGGACACAGCTTTGGAATGAGTGACTGACAGACTAACAGACAAAGCTACATATGTATTAAACATCTGGGCAAAATGTTCTGTTACTGATATCTGAGATGCAATAGTTGTAAAACATGTACAGGGGAGTAAGTTCTATTTTCTCTTTCCATTATCAGGTGCCAACTAATCAGATCAGCGTTTGCTGTGTGGTTCTCAGAGAAATAACACTTTTTAACATACTTGCCTTTAGAAGAATATGATGCTCATTTTAAAAAGACTACAATATAATATAACCAGTGACACAAAGACCCATCTATTAGGCTTTTTAGGTGACTTTATAAATCTGATTTTATGATTTGTTCCCTTGGAAGTTTTTGTTACATTTGATCCACTCTAGGAAGATGAATACCTGTGATAAGAAAAAAAAAAGTTCATTTTTAACTACAAGCAATTAACAAGTTCTCTTTCCCACCTTCAGCATGTATCAGTGTTTTTATTTTTATATATGTGTATCTATATATGTGGTTATGTGCCTGCACCATATACATATTACTAAAATAGTAACACTGTTGCACAAAATTCACTTCTTTTAACTATTATTTTGTCTCAAAAGTCTCTTCTTGGTTTGCAGATTTATTGAAATAAGTGGCTTTTAAATTATGACATGTGGCTTTTGTAGACTAGTAATCAGAAATATTTATGTGAGGTTAATTCTCTCCTTTTATTATCAGAGTTTCCTTAAAAAGTCTTGGTGAATTAGTCTTAGATATCAGTGTTTCAAAGTTCTGCTTGACAGGGAAAAAACTGCTGCCTTTTTCTGCTAGGATGTTGGTTGCAGAGTATTCCTTGCTTCAGACCTTTCCTTGCCTACCTTATTGTTGGCAGCACCTCAGGTCTGCCACTGTCCAACAATAATGCCAACCTGCTCTCATCTCCATATCTGATACAACTTTTTCCATCTTCAGTGAAGGGCATTAGCCAGTCTTTGTTTTCCATATATAACTGCAGGGGGTTCAGTGGATAATACAAAGGCCAAAAGGAAGTTTTATATAGACATACACATAGACACAGACATAGACATGCATATAGCTATAGATAAGACGGTATACGTACACACATACAAATATATGTATTTCTATATGTATTTATATGTCTGTATATATTCATATCTATATTTATATGCATATATAGAATGAGAGTCTAGATCTATTGTATAAAAACAATACAATATACTAGACAGTGTAAGAATTAGTTAAGAAACTTTTTTTGAAAATAGGTCAACTGGAGTAAAACATTTTGGAAGTATAAAAATACTGTTGTCTTTCAAGATTACAATATTTCTTTTTTTCCTCAAAAATTTTAGGAGTCATTTGTCTTAAAGTAGTAAGCTGAAGAAACTCTTGATGTTTTATTCTGTAATCTTGATAAAGAATGGTGCATTTTGTTTGTCAGGAGGCAGCTGAGTATGTAATTATTGAGATGCTAACAGAGTTTTATTCATGTATAATAAAATTCATACAGCTGTTGTGCACATTTTTGTCCTGCATTGACTCAATGTGTTTCTACAAAGCACAGGTGATGTGATGGACTCTTCATAAACCATGCTTAAGTGTCAGAAACTTCACTAAAACATCCCAAATCCAGATGGCTCTGGTACCTGGAAAACTTACATGGAATGACATAGGAAAACAGAATGTTGTAGTAGGGACAAGAGCAAGATACTATGATGAGAAAGAATAAAAAGATGGGGACAGGTAGTTTGTTTGTGGGGGATGTAACAGAGAGTCCCTTTCTGATGGTAAAAGACAGTTTGTACAGAAATCTAGTTTCTTTCCTATGCAGTTTGCCAATTTCTTTTGCATTCCTTGTAGTGAAAAGCTCTTAAATATTATAGAATGAAAACAAGAAAATTTCCCAGATAAAGCAATCAAGTAAAACTCCTTAGCATAGAGTGAAGGCTGAACACAGGAAACAACATTCAGAAGAATATCTTAAAATGTCACAGAGGAAGAAATGAGATCTTTACACATGAGTGAAATAACAAAATTAAGATGACCTTTAAAAACAATAAGAGTTAAACACTGCATGGATTAACAATGATTATCCAAATGACCTTGATTATGACTCTGGGCCATACAGAGGTGGTCCAGAGGCACCCTTTAGCTCAGGATGCCCCTAAGCTGGTGCTTACTGAAACCTGTAAGAATAGAAGGAACACAGGCTCTTTTTCTTACATTATTTCCTCAAGCGTCTGCAACTGGTCACTGCTGGAGACAGGATACTGCATTAAAAGAACATTTATTCTTCCCCATAATGATATTCTTCTCTTATGACACAACCCATCCTTCCTTTTTTTCAGACATACATTTTAAAGTAGAATCTCTCTGAATGAAAGAATTTTCCTGAATAAATATGGACTAGAAAAAGACTCTTCCCCTGGTACTGTTTGGGAAGCCTTGCTAATTACATAAATATTTCAGAAAACAATGCTAAGCAAGATTTTACTTTCATCATTTGCCTGTGGAGTATAACAACAGCAGCCTAAAAACTTTTCTTTCATGTATATCTAGTAATTTTGTCAGTGCTTAATTTTATACTTTATCTCTAAACTACTCTGTGCTCTTACCTTCTGTAGTTCATAGTTAAGAATATGTTTGGCTTCACAACAAAATAGCTGTATAAATTTTTCATGATTCACTGTGTGTTTGAGACCACTTAAGCAGAGTGACCAGTGTAAAAGCAGTTTGAATTGCTTTAGTTAGCAATATTCTTTAGCTTTTTACAGGCACTGGCTCTGTTGCTTGTTGCTGTTATTTTCAGTGGCAGCAAAGACATATTAGTAAATGTCGAATTTATTGGTCTAGCTTGCATTCATTATAAACTTTCTGCACTTTTAGCAGAGCAATACTTAGAGGATAATAGATGCTCATAATTTATTTATTTTAAATTGCTTAGCAAATTTGTTTTTCTTTTTGGTCAGGTTTTCATATTCTTTGTTCTACATCCGTTATAAAATAAGACCCATCACATGAACCACTCATCTTTGTAGAAAGTCAGGTTTCTTCACATATTCAGTAAAAACACAGTAAAATTAAATAAAACCCCCCAACCTCTCCCTTCTTTCATTTTTACAGATTTTTGACAATGCATTTTTGATGATNCATTATAAACTTTCTGCACTTTTAGCAGAGCAATACTTAGAGGATAATAGATGCTCATAATTTATTTATTTTAAATTGCTTAGCAAATTTGTTTTTCTTTTTGGTCAGGTTTTCATATTCTTTGTTCTACATCCGTTATAAAATAAGACCCATCACATGAACCACTCATCTTTGTAGAAAGTCAGGTTTCTTCACATATTCAGTAAAAACACAGTAAAATTAAATAAAACCCCCCAACCTCTCCCTTCTTTCATTTTTACAGATTTTTGACAATGCATTTTTGATGATGTTTTTTATAGCACATTTTGATGTGACACTGACACGACTTTTTTCCATTCTTCTGTTTTTTGTTTGCTTCTCCTTGTCACACATTGATGAATAAAAGAATCTTGTGCTTCATCAGTATATGTTGAAAATAGAAGAGAAAGAAAAAATAGTAAAACAAGTATTAAAATTATTAAGTGGTCCAAACCAAACCAATAAGGGTTCTGAGATGATTGCCATACTACAGAAGAACTAGAGAGAAGTTAGTTGGATAACAAATGGCTGGGGAGTAAAATGTGCATCATGTATTACTGCATCCAGAGATGGAAAGGTAGAGATAAAATCGGTTAAAAATAAAAAGAGAATGGAAGAGTGCATAAGTAGGAAATGGTCAAAGCATAAGAAAAATAGAATGCACACAGGAGAGGTGTAAATATGTAAAAGGATGCAAAGAAGGTGTAAATACACAAAAGGGTGCAATGACATCAAATACTTGATTTAAAATATAGTGAATGAAGAGGCAAGAACAATGGTATGCATATAAGCAGAGCTGAAGGAAGCAGAAGAGAATCAAATAGAAAACAACCAGTTGCGAATAGGGAAAGAAAAGAGAAATTATAATATAATCATAAATAAAAGCATAAAAACATAAAACAAATCGGAAAAAAAGGCAGCATCATATGTATAGTATGGAAAACATCAAGATTACAAAGAATAGAGTAGCAATAGTGTATTTTACACTGACTTTTATTTAATATAAGATGCTTGTTACACTATTATTAGGTTGTGTGAACTTTTTCTGTTACTTCAGTGTCATCTATTAATTTTTGTTGTCCTGTTTGCTCTTTTAACATCTTCTTAAGATATGGTATTGTATGATTGCATTCATTGTTACTCATTGTAGGTCAAATTTCATTTTAAATTATTTCTGTATTAATCCCAAGTAAGATTTTGAATACCCTTAGTATCTGGCTTTTCCATCCAAGAAAAATGTACACTCCTAGAAAAAATGTTTGCTTCATACATCCGTGACACTTCTACCAATATTTGTCACATAATTTATAATAGTCTCTGATCAGCTATTTAGCCATTTCTGAGCTGCAGTACATTAATCAAATTATATTTCCAGTGGACTAAGAGTTATTCTATAAACAGTGTAGATATTAGAGTTTAATGCCTCTTTAATAACACACATTATACAATAGTATGTATTACACAGTAATATATTACCTCCAAATATTATGTAATTGCACTATATAATAGTACCTTTTATACTCCCTGCAGTTCTGATCCCTCCTTCTCAACAAGAATGTATTAGACCAGGAAAAGATTCAGAGAAGGGTGTGAAGGATGACCAGATGTGTGGAATGGCTTCCTTAAAGTGAACTTCAAACTTAATGGCTCTTCATTCTGGAAAACGGGGAACTGAAGAGACTGTAATGGACATCTACAAAATCATTAGTGGCATGGAAAGGTGGAGAGGAATCAGCTGTCTACTGTTTATTTCTACAGTAGAACCAGGGACTATCAGTTGAAATCAACATTTGACAGCTACAAGTTTTTATCTTTTTAAAGAAGACATGCTTCTTTTAATAGTGTTAGGGTGAGCGGGAGAGGCTAAGGAAAGTTGAGGATGTTAAAGCTGAAATGCATACAAGTGCAGACTGGACAACTTCATAAAAGAGAAATCCTCTGAAGGTTACTGATTGCACATAAGCCACCTTTTTCTCATGAAATCTGTCAGTATAAATTGTTGAAAATTAAGGAAATATTCAATGGAACTATCATACATTTGAATTACTCTTCTCATTTTCCATAGTCATCTACTTTGGGTTGGTTCTGGCGGGGAAAAAAAAAAAAGATATTGGTTTGGCTGAACTTTTTAAAATTCACAGTGTAATGCCTTTTATGTTCTTTTCATTGCTGGGCTTTGCATAGATTGGTGATTTGCAACCACTAAATCCCACTCCCAGATTTATCACTCCAGCAATAACTCAATGTTCCCTCATCCTTGTACAGTTTACAGCACAATCAGATCACTCCAACTTCCCCAGGCTAACCTCTACTGCATCCCACATTTTCTTTCCCTCATTGTTTTGACTCCTAGCAGTCTGTGCTGTAGCAGCATCAATGTTGTATATGTTATATATGCTTGTGTAGTACAGTATCTTGGCTTGCCAAAGGACCCATTTTTGTCATAGAAAGCACTTCAAATATCTGTCACTAAACAAATAAATGAATAATGTCTGTTTTAATTGTTAGGCAAATATTTTGCCCTTTGAATCAGGCTATTAAAGGACCAACTCTAATACATCTT
>WAAD01019562.1:57259-73398 GCA_013389945.1 Fregata magnificens
CCCTGTGGAGAAGGACTTGAGGATACTGATGGATGAAAAGTTAGATGTGAGCAGGCAATGCATGTTTGCAGCCCAGAAAGCCAACTGTATCCTGGGCTGCAGAAAAAGAAACATGGCCAGCAGGTCAAGGGAGGTGATTCTCCCTCTTTACTCAGCTCCTGTGAGACCCCACCTGGAGTTCTGCATCCAGCTCTGGGGTCCCCAGCGTAAGAAAGGCATGGACATGTTGGAGGGGATCCAGAGGAGGCCCATGAAAATGATGAGAGGGCTGGAACACCTCTCTTACAAAGAAAAGCTGAGAGTTGGGGTTGTTCATCCTGCCTGGAGAAGAGAAGGCTCCAGGGACACCTTATCATGGCCTTTCAATACTTAAAGGGGGCTTATAAGAAAGATGGAGAGAGAGTGTGTACCAGGGCCTGTACAGGCCAGGGGGTAACAGTTTTAAACTGAAGCGGGGTAAATTCAGATTGGACATAAGGAAGAAATTCATTACTGTGAAGGTGGAGGGGCACTGGACCTGGTTGCCCAGAGAAGTTGTAAGTGCCCCATCATTAGAAGTGTCCACGGTCAGGCCGGATGGGGCTTTGGGCAACCTGACTTAGTGAAGAATGTCCCTGTCCATGGTAGGGGGGTCAGAACTAGATGATCTTTAAAGGTTCCTTCCATCCCAAACCATTCTATGATTCTATGATTTTGCGAGTAAGGAATCTTTGGACGGCAACTCACACTAATACTTAGAAAACTCGTTTGGGACATGGATGACTTCAGAAACATCCTTTACTCTGCCAATATTAAATATATAAAAAGTCATATTTGGCTATGAATCTGTTTTGCTCTCCATCTGGATATCAGCATTTTTTCTTTCAGTTTCCTTCTTCATAATATCCCCCCTCCCCCTTGCCATAAGGGAAATATTGGTCTTACATTTTAAGAAATTTCTCAAAAAATTTCAGCCTACATTCTTTAATATTGCAATTAGGGGTTCAAGAATATTTACTTGAAAAGTAATAAATATGGTGAAAACCTAAGAATTTTCCTGTACTACTCTGCTGTCACATAAATTCAAGGTTATGATTGGTTTTTAATTTCCTCAAACAAAGAAGAAAAAAATAAGTTAGTTTCTAGGTTGAAGATTCCAGGAGATTTATGAAGTTTTATCTGGCTAGTTACCATGGAGGTTAATTATTGTTGAGATAAGCCCTAAGGATTATGAAATTTCAAAGCACAGAAAAAGTACCATTCTATGCTATATAAGGAATAAGTTCCCAAACCACTCGGATGTCCTTATTAGGAACAGCAATAAGCTGGGACAACTGCAGTCTTTTCTTTTCTTCCTAGTGATTTTTCAGGTGAAATACCCCTATTACATTTGTAATATTTATCCCTTTCCCTTGGGGAATGGGAGGAGTTAATGTGGTGCCTCTTCTCTTGGTTAGGAAGCCTTTCTTTTGTTGCTTTAACTAAATTCTCCCTTTGATTTGTAGCTATATTTAACTGCAAAATTTTCTGAGCCATCAGCAAAAATATTCAAAATATCAACAAGAAGAAATGGTAATATGAACAGTGAAGACACTTTGATTGTTTTCTGCACTAGGTCACATAATTTAAAAAGACATTTTAAAAATGAGGTTATAAGTCTTGTTAAAATACAAGCACTGGAAACATTAAAAGGTATCCTTCTCTTTCTTTGATCTGTACTAGGAAAAAGGCGGTAAAGGTTTATCAGCTTCAATGGATTTTATTTTCACTGTGGAGAATTTAACATAGCTGTAGATTTGCTTCAGTTGAATACAATGTTTTCAAATGCCCAGAATCAACCATAGGGGATGTTATGCACTTAAATTTAGTAAACAAAAAAGCAGAAAAGATTTAAGGTTCCTCAGTCTCTCCCCAAGGAACATGTTGTGTTATCTTTCTAATTCCTGTGGAAGAAACTATTTTTTAGATACATTTTTCAGACCTTAATGGTATCCTTAAGCTCTGAGGTTTTTTAGTTACTATAAAACTGGAATAAAGTAATACAAAACCAAAAGCATTGGATACTTGATCAAAATAAAGCACACACTGAGGAAATATTATGAACCATATTCAGCTGACAGATCTGAAAGAAATTTGGTACTATATTTGCAGCAACTAATTACCCTCTTGTAAAAAAAAAAAATTGAAATTGGTTCATTTATTCTCTAAAGAAAACAAGGATTAGGAAAACCTTTGCGTCTTCTGGTGCTTTTTAAACAATTTATATGAAAAGCACCTTTTTATAAAATTTAATTTAAAAAAAAATCCCAACTTTAACTCACTCTTTTGCTTTCTTGAGATCACTGCCTATTCTATAGAACTGCTAATAAATACAGGAACGATATTCCTTTGATATTTCAATCATTTTACCAGCCAGCCACTTAAGCACTCAGGTAATCACTTTTAAGGCTAATAACATCTAATTTAGGAGCGAGATTCAGTTTGTCTGTTCAGGTTTTTAGACTGATATTTAGACTCTGTGGTGGTATTGACTGGGGAGTTGATTAAGTCTGACCACCAAATAGCAGTTTAGTGCTTTTTGAAATATGGCATATTGGCTAACCTCCAGCTTCCACTGTAAAACTGCATGGGTAGTCCATAAGTCTTGTGTAAGATCAACCTATCCCATGAGTATTTCTTTAATTGCCTAAGGCCTCTCAAATGGCAGTAGATACCATGTGGACAAATGAATTAAGTTCAAGATCTCTGTGGACAGTAATGGAAAGTTAGACATCTACCTCATTGCAGATACCTTCATTTAGACATATAATTTAAGTGGCTTGCCTCACTCATAAATTTGGCTACCTTAATTTTACACTGAATCCCACTCAGGTCTTGATTCAGTTGCTGAAACATGGGCATCTGGTACTGTCTGAGGAACTCAAGGACATCTGAGGCATCCCTATAAGACTGGTAGAAATGACAGAGAGGACTTGTAGGAGACTTTTTTAATCAGGAGCTTTGGCCAGAAGAGATACACTGAAGCAGTTTAAACACCATTAATAGTAGATTCTTTTCTGGCATAAACAGAAATGTTTAGTTTGGTTTGTGTAATGAAGCCAGCAACTGAGACTGGCAGATACGGCACATTTCATTGTAGAACACTTGCACCGTCCAGAAGCAGCAGCTAGAAACTTCGGATCCCAGGCAGAAGAGGGAGGCCCATATGTAGGCAATTGGATTGAGCCCAGGGTGTTCACAATGGTTATGTTTAACTCTAAGGTCATCATCCTAACTTCCATCTATAGCTAATGGAAAAAGAGTGGCACTCTTCGAGCATAACTGATCTGACCCAATTTAGATGTGCTCATTAAAGGTCATACTCAAGGGACCTCTTTGAGTCAATGAGGGGCTGAAAATTGCATTAGAATAACTGTGAAAGCATTTTAAAGGAATTTTTGCAACTGCCTGTGCACTGACTCCTCACATTGAAAGCGATGAGAGTATTAGCTTATGTTGGGTAAAGTTAGTAGACAGACATGAGTTATGATTGGCTCTAGAAGAAACAGCTGCTGAGTTTGTGTGCACAGCAAGGGCTGACTGCTACCTATTAAGAAAAAGAATTGAATAGGTGGCCCTGTAGGACTCTGTTGTCTGAGGTTAGGTGGAGTAGACTCACTAAAAAGAGAGCTGGCAGCGGTCCCTTTTTATCTGTCTGTGACATGAAGTCTTTGCCACAAACAGTACGACAGAAAGAATATTGAAGCTGAAAGATTCAGGGCAGCAGAGATTAGAGTAAGAAAGATTCCCATTAAGAAGGAAGTAGCTACAACTGTGAGGTTAAATATGACTAATGTAACAGAAGCTAGAGACTTGGGAAAAGAATAACAGTTGGAAGAGGTGAGGATTAGAGACCAAGAAAGCCAAGTATGTTTGGCAACAGATATTGAAAATCTACACAAGCAACACCTCATTTGGTAGATTTGAATATGTATCATGTCTAATTCTTCTGATTGTCCAGAGTGGCTATTTGTTAATCTGAACTAAAAAAAGCTAACAGCTAGGTATGGTAAAGGAAACCAGGCACAGGTTGCAAACCAACTCAGGATCAAGGCCTGAATCTGCAGGGAGTAAGGACACAGTAAGTCCTACTTGTTTTCAAGAACTCATACCTAACCTTTGCACAACTACTGAAGACAAAGTGGATGTGTCTTGGTAGAAGACTTTTAAACCACTGCTTCTCTCTAGTGAAAGAGCTTTTGAGAAAACTAGTGAATTAAACCAATTGGCCAGTGGGGACTTGAGTCTAGCTGTTGTTACAGGGCAGAAGCTCTAGAAATGTTTATATATATATATATACACATACACACACATATAAGACAGCTATGAATAATGGAAACAAACTCTGTTGAAAAAGAACTTGAGGCATACAAAGAGAAACTTTTTAAGTTTCAAAGAAGAGGGTGTATGAATTATGCTGCAGTTGAAATCTGAATAGAACATTACATTAGAAAGCTATCTGGTTGGATATTTAATATGTTTTGCAAAGTTTCTGAGTTACTTAGTCCTGAGAAACTTTATAAACTCTGTGACTATAACCTAAATTCTTAATTTCAGAATGAGACCAAGAGATACAAAATTAGCTGCTGCTTTTTAAAGACCTGGTCCAAGTGGAAAACAAAGATGAAGGCAGAGTGACCTTCCATGAGACCTAGCTAGGGATACCTTGCGATGCTTGCCATAGAGACAGTACAGGTAAACTATAGAAACCGTAGCTTCCAGTTAATTCCTAGTCAAATTTGGAAGAAGTGCTACATCTATCAGGTTGCTCTGTGGTGGCATATATAGGTTACAGCCTGAAGGTAGCAAACTAAAAGAGCAGGTCAAATCTATAAGTATGGAAAAAAGAATATAAATGCTGTCTCCTACAAAACTCCATGGTCATGGTCCAGCACCTAGAAGCAGCAGACTTTATTAGATTAGATGCTACAAATAAACTAAAAAAAAAATTGTAAAATACCCCAAACAAACCCTTCTGACTTTATGAACAAATAACAAACATGCAGAGATAGCTGCAGAAAGGCTGCAATACTGCTAATAGATTTTGGCAGACCTCTTGTGCAATGCTTTGGAAGTTAAAACTTTTAACTAAGTTAAGCCAAAAATAAGTGTCAAGGGAAGAAGAATTTAAGCAAGAGATGGTAAAGGAACAAACTTTTCACTTTGCACAAATGTAACTGGCCACGGAACAGGACCAAACTGGTTTAGTTAACCTTGGACTACAGATTAGACTGCGCTGGTTTTGGCTGGGATAGAGTTAATTTTCTTTACAGTAGCTACTATGAGGCTATGTTGTGGATTTGTGCTGCAAGCAGTGTTGATAATTCAGGGATGTTTTAGTTACTGCTGAGCAGTGCTTACACAGAGTCAAGGCCTTTTCTACTTCTCACACCGCCCCACCAGCGAGTAGGCTGGAGGTGCAGAAGGAGTTGGGAGGGGACACAGCTGGGACAGCTGACCCCAACTGACCAAAGGAATATCCCATACCATATGGTGTCATGCTCAACATACAAAGCTGGGGGAGGAAGAAGGAAGGGGGGACGTTTGAAGTGAAGGTGTTTTGTCTTCCCAAGTAACCATTATGCGTGACGGAGCCCTGCTTTCCTGGAGATGGCTGAACACCTGCCTGCCGATGGGAAGTAGTGAATTAATTCGTTGTTTTGCTTTGCTTGTGCGCAGCTTTTGCTTTACTTATTAAACTGTCTTTATCTCAACCTATGAGTTTTCTCACTTTTATGCTTCTGATTCTCTCCTCCATCCCACTGGGGGTGAGTGAGCGAGTAGTTGTGTGGTGTTTAGTTGCTGGCTGGGGTTAAACCACGACATAGACAAAAAGTTACACCAAATCTGCTGAAAGACAGATGTTTGCATCTATTTATAGTGTGTGTGGGGGGGGGTTATATGTTTGTTTTTTAATAATGCACCTTTATACTAATAGTTAAGTAATAAAAGCTGGACTTCGATGAGGAGCAGTATTTCTCTGGCAGGTGCAACAAGATAGAGTCTCACTTTCTTGCAGTTTACTCTCTAAAATCAACAAAACTTAGCTCTAAGAGGTTGCTACATACTAGTATATCTGATTGTCTTAAAATGTATAGTAATTTTATTATCAAGAATTGTTTATTTTATAAAACATATTCATAGCAATTTTAATAGTGTTGGCAGCAGGTCAAGAGAGGTGATTCTTCTTCTCTACTCAGCATTGGTGAGACACATCTGGAGTGCTGGGCTACCCAGTATAAGAGAGCTGATACTGGAACAAGTTCAGTGAAGGGCCACAAAGATGATTAAGAGCCTGGAGCATCTCTCATATGAGAGGCTGAGAGAGCTGGAACTGTTCAGCCTGGAGAAGAGAAGGTTCAAGGGGATCTTATCATTGCATATAAAAGCCTGGTGGTGGAATGAAGGCAAGGGAGTCAGGCTTTCCTCAGTGGTGGCCAGTGACAGAAAAGAGGACATGAACACAAATTAAAAACCAGAATTCCATCGGAACACAAGAAAACACATTTCTACTGTGAGCGTGGTCCACACTGGAGCAGGTTGCCCAGAGAGGTTGTGGAGTCTCCATCCCTAGAGATATTGAAAACCCAGTTGGACATAGTCATGAACAATCTGACCCTATTTGAGCAAGTAGGTTGGAGTAGACTATTCCTTCCAACCTTAACCATTCTGTGATTTCTGTCAAGTTTTACAAATTATATTACTAATGAATTTTTATTTCAATATTTACAACGACTTATTTTGAATCTTTTAGTAAAATCTTTAAACAACATTTGCATCAAGCTGCTATTTGGAATAAAGCCAGACAGCCAGCTAGCCTGCCTGCCTGCCTTCCTCCCATACTTCGAGGAGACATATCATGATGTGGAAAATCTCTCCCTAAATAAATGCTTAAATTTCAGATGTTGTCACAAAATTGTTACATTGCAATTTACCATATTACTTATCTTCATCCATATTCACTGTAGATTAACTGATTGGATCACATCCTTGGCATGTGAAAGACAATGGGAATTCATTAAAACTTAACGGGTAGCTGTGAAAGTGAAACAAGTGTGAACCAGAGATTAGATGAGTCATAGACCTAGCAATTCTATTAGTATCTTTTGTAGTGGATATACGCATTCATGAACAAAATTACAGAAAATGGGACAGTCTTTGAAGAATTTGTTCGGATAGCCAATATATGTAATGCAGAGAGAAGAAATTACTCAAATACTAGATTATTCAGTATCTCTGTAGCAGGCTAGAAAATGATGACCATGGCATGTGAATAATATATTACAATATTGAACATTTATAAACACATTTTTGTAAAGGTACCTTTTTTTTTTTTTATTGGGGAGGAGATTAGGGTGGAGAAAGGAAGGTACAGGGTCCTGAAAAAAAAGGCACAAGAGATTATAAAATATGCAAATCATGTAATCAGTGCTGTTTGAGGATACCTACTGGGCAGTTTTGCGCTTGATCACTGCAGACTTAATCCAGGACTGTAAACCAAACCTGTTGTGCTGAACATACCTCAGAAGTCAAACATCTTTCCATGATCAGGAGAAGGGAATGCTTTCCCTGGCTAACAGGAGAACAGCCAGACAAACAACATGAGCATCCTGATATCACTGTGTCAGTGTCTGCTCTAAGCTTGAGAGCATCAGAATCTATCTAATACTCCCTAAGTGGGTTTAGTGCTTTATTAAAATGTTATATTAGTTGTAAGGACTCAGAATTACCAAATGTCAGAGTTAATGGAATTATTCTTTGTGCTTTTTATAGCAGGGAGTGTTTGGATTTGCAATTACCAGGAGCAAGTGATCCATGATCAGTCACTGCAGAAATATGGAATGATTGCTCTTGTATCCTTTTAGAAATTTCACTGGAAATGTAGATTCTCTAAGAGTTTAGGGGACAGAAAACAACCTTTTCTTACAGGTATTTTGAATAATTAGGTACTATTGCATACTGAAAAGTATATAAACTAGAAAATTTCTCCCGTAAGGCCTCTCAGGACACATTATCTCTGGTCAGTCCTGGTGAATGAGGAGAAGAAATAATACTGATAGCTGTAACACTATTAATGTATTAATTTCTGAGAGAACTGAATTCTCTTTCTGCTAAAATGAGACAGACTATGTCAGCCAGTTCTATGCACTTCCAAGTTTTAAGCAGTCCACTTTCAAGTTCTTAGTATTCAGATAAAAAGAAGTATGGCACCTCCTCTCCCCTCCTCTTCCCTCCCCACCCACTTTGATGAGCAGTGGAAGTAGAACATCCTCAGCATCATCAGGATGTATAAAGAGGTCTCTGAGCAGAGCTCTGCATGATTCAAAATTGTAGTTTCAGTCAATACTGAATAAGAAAATTATCCAAACCTCTTTCAATGTGAATGACTTGACTTCTCAAAATGTTTCTGAGATGGCTAGTTCAGTGATCAAAACCACTTTAATAGTGTTAATGGGCCCAGCTTTATCATAGAGTAATTCCTTATTCTGTAGGTATTTTTTCAGTAAGTGGCTGTTCATTATGTTAATAAACAAAGGAAAATAGAAATAAAACCAAAATCCTAGAACTAATGAAATATAATTATAAAATATAAAGAAGTAAAGGTAGTAAGTTGTCACCTCTTTCTTTTGCTCTCAATATATACCAAAGATTTGGAATCCCACAATGTTAGCAGGCAGGTTGGATCAGAGGACCCAGAGCCATTAGTTTTTAAAACAGTATTACAAGAATATTGTATCTTCAAATGGAGATAACTATGAAAAACATAAAGGAATTATGAATAAGACCTCTTACTGCCCTTACTCTTACAGTGCAGATGATAGAGTTCATTTCACCTATAAAATAGGTTACTGTAGCTGAGCCAATCACCCCAAACTTCTCTCACAGGCAAGGGAGAGAATAAGTTACTTATAGGGAAAGATAACCATGATGTATTTTAGAGGTCTTCTTTAGAATGAATCACATCTTAGAAGTGCTTATTTCTCTCCACTAGCTATGAAGAAAGACTGACTGACAGATCCAATAAAGACTTTTACTTTGTATTGGCTCTGGCTGAGAGGGAGTTAATTTTACCCATAGCAGCCCTCATAGTGCTGTTCTCTGTATTGGTAGCTAGGAAGGTGTTGATGACACAGCAATGTTTTCGATACTGCTGAGCAGTGCTTGCACAGCATCAAGGATGTCTCTCCAACATTTCCCTGTCTCACCCAGCACGGTGGGGTGGGCAAGACCTTGGGAGGGGACATAGTCAGGGCAGCTGACCCAAACTGACCAAAGGGATATTCCACACCATATGACGTCTGCTCAGCAATAAAAGCTAAGAGAAAAAGGCGGGGGAGGGGGCATTAGTTATTACGACATTTGTCTTCCAGAGCAACCACTACGCGTACTGAAGCCCTACTTCCTGGGAAGTGGCTGGACACTGTCTGTTGATGGGAAGTAGTTTTCCTTTGCTTCTGCACATGGCCTTTTCTTTTGCTTTATTAAACTGCCTTTATCTTGACCCACAAGTTTTTTCCATCTTATTTTCTCCCCGCCCCATCCTGCTGAGAAGGGGAGTGATAGAGGGGCTTGGTGGGCACCTGGCATCCAGCCAAGGTCAACCCACCACATACATTTAGTTAGATAAATCTCACTCTGCATGATTTCTGCTGATGCTTGTCCAAACAAAGCATTCCTTCATTCCCCATTGCTCCTACAGTAGTCTGGAATCTCGAACAGTTGCAGTTTCGATCAGCAATTGAAAGTCTACATATTCCTGTACATACTTTTACATATGTGGACATGCATGTGTATAAGATTGATTGCGAATGATAATATATCTTTACTTTATTCTATAGAAAAAAGGAGGAAGAAATTAAAATTAATCATTCCAGCTAGTCCAAATTTGCCCAAGAGCTAGACAAAGCTTAGGGTCTTCATTTGGGTGATGGAAAAGTAGGCTTAAATCCCTGTTCTTCATGCTTTAGGGAACTTCCTATCCCAGAAACATGTATATGAATGTTTCCACCCTGCTAAGTGAAAGGGGGCCAAGAGCAAGCACATTGTTGAACTGATAGCTCGCTATCTGCCTCCTTTTGTAATTACTACAGGTAGTTCACCCTGAGACAAGTCTACTATAGAGAAAGTTAATCACCAGCTAATCACAGCCTTGTCAGTACCGTTTCACCTTCCGGACAGCAATCAGTCCCTGGTTCCTTGTTATTATTAAAATAACCATAGACAAGGGTAGTAATGCATATTTTGTGTTTGTGTGTGTGTGTTTGGGTTTGGGTTGGTCTTTTTTTTTTTTTTTTTTTNCTTTTTTTTTTTTTTTCCTTGGTAAATTAATATACCTTCAGAAAAAAAAAAAATTTTGGTCACAGAATATCAATCCGTTAGAGCCAGGAATCCTAAGTTAGCAGTGATCCTGTGTAGCACATGCTAGAATTTAAGCCATTCTGGAGGCATATGTCACATTTGAGGAGATAAGTTAACAGTGCCCAAGGAGGTAAGCCTTTCCCCTTGATTATTTTTAGTATTCATACTCAATTCTTCAAACTAGTGCTATTAGGGAAAACAGACTCATTATTGGAAGCGGTAAAAGTCTAGAGAGCTGCGGAAGAGACTGTACGACAGACAGAAATGATAAACCACTAGAAAAATGGAGGGGAAAAAGCTTTGCAAGTCATAAATACAAAGAACACTTCAAAAATAAATGAGCAGAGCAAAGAAGAAGTAAATAAAATAAAAAGCTTGGTTCTGAGTAAATTCAAAGAAAATGAACACACTTCATCCAGAAAGTTTACAAACAAGGCTCATGTGAATGCAGCAACTCCTCTAATGTTTTAGTGGATCTGTGTCCTCTTTACTTACTTGAGAAAATTAAGAATGACTAGCACATTTGAAAATGTGTACAAATTGGATTACCATAAACACAGTATAGGATCATAAAACCTTTGCCACACAAAAGGTGAAGAAATTAGTAAAACTGGAATATCAACTATCAAATTGTTACAATAACTACATGCATTTTCTTGGGTGATTTTTTCAGTGTGTTTGGTACTTATAACCCAGTAGCTTTCATTGTGTGCTTTTTTAAGATGGACCAACAGTAATGCATAAAGAAAAATATAATTCAGGAGTCAGGTATATTATCTCATATAACTGCATTGTCAGTTGTCTTCTATATTGTATTAACACCATTATATTAGTGTTAAGTATTTGATTTCTGAGGTAATTAAGAAAACTTGTAAAACATTTTCTACTCTCAGCCATTTCAGAAGAGCAATAAAACTATCCCATCTATTCAGTCTTTGGGAAAAATTAGTCCTCTGTGGGAGAACGTCTCTCATGACGGCAATCACAGCATCTACTATAGCAAGACTTATTTGCTTACTTGTGCTTCACAGTGCAACTTTGTGCTTGAGATTTATGGGAATAATAAAAATGAAATACAGCGTGTTTGTGGGCACTATGCAGATCTGCACAAATTATCTAAATTAGTAGATCTAAAATATTCCTGTTCATTTTGTATGCCCTTCCTGCTATTTACAGGATCTAGCCTGGGAAGATAAGCTAGTCTAGAAACTTCATCTTAGAGAACTTTAAAGTATTTCAAGAACTTTAAGGAATTGTATGCATTCAATGCCTGAGAATTTGTTTCCTCATTCTCAGAATTTTAGAACGTGAAAATAAGTGAAGTATAGATGGCATAAAATAGAATTAAATTAAGACAGAATGTCTCTCACTACAGAAAATACTCTGTAGCTCACCAAAACACTAGGCTGCAAGCAAGAACTTTCTTCTAGATGTCTTCATTTCAGGCACATTTTGTATTTTCCAGCTTAGAGGTTCAACACTGTGAACAAAAGATAGAGAGGCTTTTGAAGTCGATTAGGCTTTCAGCTTTGCTGATACACTGTCTCAATGCTAGTCCAAAACAGTGTGTTTATGTTCTTTGCATAACTGAAGAACTGAGGAACAAAGTGACCCTATTCACCAATCCATTTTCCTGAGTGACTTTTGTTTGAAGGGGCTGTGCGTAAGGAAGTCTGCACTCAGTCATTTTGACACCATCAATCTAACAACATCATAGCATTCAGCATACTGTAGCACGTTCAAAATGTGTTACACTAAAAAAAGACATCAGCATCTGAGGTGTTTTCAGAAAACATTACTTTGTAAAAATGGTACTGCGTTACTGCTCATATCCTCCTCATTTAGGAATAGTGTGACCAGCAGGAGTAGGGAAGTGATCGTGCCCCTGTACTCGGCACTGATGAGGCCGCACCTCGAATGCTGTGTTCAGTTTTGGGCCCCTCACTACAAGAAGGACACTGAGGTGCTGGAGCGTGTCCAGAGAAGGGCAATGAGGCTGGTGAAGGGACTAGAAAACAAGTCTTATGAGGAGCGGCTGAGAGAACTGGGGTTGTTTAGTTTGGAGAAGAGGAGGCTGAGGGGAGACCTTATCGCTCTCTACAGCTACCTGAAAGGAGGTTGTAGTGAAGCGGGTGTTGGACTCTTCTCCCAAGAAACTACTGATAGGACAAGAGGGAATGACCTCAAGTTGCGTCAGGGGAGGTTTAGATTGGACATCAGGAAGAATTTCTTTACCGAAAGAGTGGTTAGGCATTGGAACAGGCTGCCCAGAGAGGTAGTGGAGTCGTCAACCCTGGAGGCATTCAAAAAAGGTGTAGACGTGGCACTCCAGGGCCTAGTTTAGGAGTCATGGTGGTGTTAGTTGATGGTTGGACTTGATGATCTTAGAGGTCTTTTCCAACCTTAATGATTCTATCATTCTATGATTTGTATTCAGGAATATTAATTGTTTCTAAAAAAAAAAAACCCAAACAAATAAGAGATCACACAGTTAGTGACTTGTTAACCTTTGGGTTCCCTTGATCACTCATTTTCATGCATCACCGAAATAACTTTTTAGTATGCTAAAATCTCTTATACAAATAATTCAGAAATTACAGAAAACGATGTTAATATAATTTACTGAATATATAACCTGAAGGAAAACAAAGGGCTTTCAGGTATAATTTTGTCTCTTTTAATCTCTCTGATATGTACTTGGGTATTTTCCATCTCAGTTGTTCTCAGTTTGGATTGACTTTGTTTGTGGTTAGAAAAAAAATTGCCTTCCCAGCATAACACCAATATTCTTTAAAAAGTTTACATGATACAGAAATCATTAAATGATCATAAAATTTGAGCGTCATGAATGTTGTGCAGTTTCAGTAATTTTGGTAGCTATTTTGATGGTAGTAATTCATATTTTTACACACTAAAATACATGAATATTTTCCTGAACATCTGAACAACGTCAAAAACATGTGTTTTCTCTGACTCCATTCAGTGGTAAAGGCTTTCTTCAGTTTCTTTCATCCTTAAACTTGCTAATGGTAAAAAAAGAGATTTTTGCAGCTTAATAAACAAGGAATTATTTTAAATAATTCTTTCACACATTAAACAGTGTGTGTGCCCATGTACTGTAAGTGTTTTGTGAATCAAACAAAAAAGTGTTATTAGCTCATGGGCAAAATTTGACAACTCAAAGCTGCTATTGAAATTTTGCTGAAATTCCAGCCCTAATTCATATCATGAAGAAAAATTGAAAATAAATATTATGATATTATGGTTATCTTTATTTTTTATATGACAAGGTGTTCTGTGACATACATTGAACCAGAAGCACAACAAAAATTTTTAGTAAAGAAACATTTTTTCTAACCAATGTATTTTCAGTCTTTTTTTCTTTTTCTTCTAGTACATATTTAAAAAAAATTAAAAACAACAAAGAAGAAAATATTATTGTTTCTACAACTGGTTTGCTAAAATTAATTTTATGAAGAGTAGGCTATTTGACTCCAGAAAGCTCTAAAAGCTCTAAATGATGTGGTCAATTGTTACTTGAAGGGAAATAGAAAGAGGTTTTGGAGATACTTTAAGATTCTAAAGCAGCAAAGAGGCCTAGATGAGTCAGATAGTAAAGTATAGGCAATTTAGAGGAACAAGAAAGGAGCTAGCTTTACCTAAAAAAAAAAAGCTGACACTTGTCATGGTCTATGACATGGCCATTTTCTATGACTATGGAACTCATTTGTGGTGGGAGGATAACATTTTTGACAGAACTTTCAGTCAGAAAGATTTCTCAGTTAGACTGTGGAAATTCTGGTCAAACGGAGAGCAGGTACAGGATCCCAGGACTACAAATATCCTTGTGATCAACAGTGTTGGTTAGGGAGACTAACCATAACCTCACCAAAGGCTGTTTAACGAGCCCTTAACAGGTCATTCTAAATTTACCATGTGATAAAGTATGATACAGCAGGAATATTGGCCATGGGTTTTCCAGATTCCAGCATTTTATGTCTTTTTTCTGAGGTTCACCTGCATTTCTGATTATGGAAGTTTCATGTGTTTTGTTTTTTGTTTGTGGGGCTTTTGTTTGTTTGGTTGGTTGTTTTTCCCTCTTCTGTGATGCTTTTTCAAATACATTTTTTTCTCTGTTGTATTTCAGCAGGGAAGGGGAGGAAGTATGGGAGTTTTGGAGATGGACTTTGTTTTCAACTATACTTCCTTGTCCTCCTTTTCATAATGAATTGGTGCACCCCATGGTCTGCACTTTAGTTAATTTAAGTCCAAAACAACTATCCAGTTAGATCTCTAGCTAGGGGTCCAAATTCTATTGGTATGACTCCCTTCTTTCTTTCAAAAGACCAGTTCANTGTATTTCAGCAGGGAAGGGGAGGAAGTATGGGAGTTTTGGAGACGGACTTTGTTTTCAACTATACTTCCTTGTCCTCCTTTTCATAATGAATTGGTGCACCCCATGGTCTGCACTTTAGTTAATTTAAGTCCAAAACAACTATCCAGTTAGATCTCTAGCTAGGGGTCCAAATTCTATTGGTATGACTCCCTTCTTTCTTTCAAAAGACCAGTTCATGAATGTAAGGGACAATGTCTACAGAACTGGAAAATCCTTCCAGCCTGAGTGACAAAATTAACATTTTTCAATCTGTTGTTAGATATTTCATTAAAGTAGAAACAGTCTGATTTTGCAAAAATTAGATCCCATTAAACCCTGAGTAAAAGTGCTCAACGATTGTGGAAATCACCTAAATTTGGGGTTGAAAATTTAATTGAAAACAGCCACATTTGAATTAAAGCAGTGAAGAGACTGACTGGGAATCATTTGAAACTGACTTTTCTGTTCTCCCTCGAGAAAGATCTGACTTTTGCAGGAAAAAGTACACAATCAGCATAATCTCTTTGTGCCTTCTATTAAATTTCAGATGTTATTATTCAAAGGTTATCTACTAGCAGGCCAATTCCACATAACTGACCTTATCATTCTTCTCATTCTCTTTCTCTTCACCCATTTTTAGTACCCTTTCTGCCCTACTAGATTTTGCTATGTTCCTCCTTCTTCAAGTGTCCCTAGTACACTGCATTTTTCCTTCACGTGGTGTGTTTTCATCTTCTTCTTTCTTATCTTTACTATTTCTTTCTCCATTCATGTGACTGACAAGGCTTTCTGTCCTCACTTCGATTCCCTGGTGTCCTATCAGCATTTCTTCTGTACCAGCCTTTCCAATTTAGTTTTCATTTCCTCCTTGAGATAAATCCAGTAGTACCAAAGATTTCTCCTCTAACACCGTGTAAGTACTGCATTAAAACTCTATTACTGGTAATTGAGCTAATGTAAAAGTGCAGATTACCTATAATTTATGACAAAGTAACTCTGTGTCTTAGGCATTCTAATGAATCACCATTTTAATTTAAATGTATTGGATGCTTACCAAACCTCCCAAAGTGATGTTGGGAATGCTTGAAAGAATATTCTAAAACCTCTGACAACTGAAATCTAAGCAGTCCAAATCCAGACTCTTCAGGACAACGGAGTTATCCTGGGAGCTGATAATCAAGCTGCCTACTTGACCATAAGGAGGGTCAAGCCTGTCATCCATATGTTATATTTGTTTCATCTCTTGAATTAATTAGCTTCCTTATCTTCTGTTTTTGCAGCAGCCAAACAATTTTCAGTCCAGAATCATGTATTTTGAATGGGATCAGACAGTAGTTATTTCACATACATTGATATTTTGTTATTGTATTCACTCTTGTGCAATTTA
>WAAD01019562.1:81186-105083 GCA_013389945.1 Fregata magnificens
GAACAGTGGAGATGGAATCCCAGGCCTGCCAACTTCAAGCTGACTGCCATGGCAAGAAGTTATAGACTCACGCCTGCATTTGCTGTCTTTCAGTCTTTCTTTGGGCCAGAAAACATTGTCTTTCCACTGAGTACTCAACTGGTGGGTGGGACCGAATCTCATCTCTGAATACCCAGCTGCCTAGTGATTAGAGTTGGAGATAAGTGTTCATATCTACCCAGGCAGAAAAATGAATTTGAAATTAGCTGTCCCATATCACAAGTGAAGTGCTCTATTACTGAATTATCGAAGAAAAGGAGTGCTATCAGTAGCTCATCCTTTTCTTCCAGCCTTATTTAGAAATATATTGGGTCTCTGATCATATTCTGGGCCCTAATCTCTGCAGAGACACACAGATATGAATCTCATATGGATTTAAATGTTCTCTGGAGCTGGGAGTTAGGTGACTATATCCTTAGTTCCCATTTTTCCCTACAGTTCTTCTTACTGTCTCACTTTTCCTTACTGTAATTTTTTTTGTGTTGACCTTTGTATACTCCATTCTTTAACACCAAGTTCTACCCAAATAAAGCACAAAGCACCTAGCTGTCTGGACTGCACAGTCAGTATGAATTTCACTAAGTAGCTGTGGCATAAATTTCCCTTGTGAATGTATAGCCTAACAGCCTGTCTCCAGGCAATAATCAAGACCCCACTGAGCTTGGCAAGGTGCAGTCACTGATCCAGAGCATTCACAACATAAGCTCATGACAAGACAGAACAGATGGAGACAAAGGTAAATAGCAGTGTGGTGGGAAACAGAGTAACAATGAAGTTAGGTCCATCTGTTGTTCCAGTAGGCACAGAAAGTATACTTGTCCTCTGCTGTGCCCCATTGCACCACTTCATCTCTTTGGGTACAGCAGGCGGCTTGGTAGATAAATGGACAGGGCTACGCTTTGACTGAGGGGGGTGTATTTATATGTCAACCCTACCTCCCACACAGACTTTGTTCCCTTCATCCCTCTCTTCCTCTCGGCTCTGAACACCGTCCCAGTTCTCTTGGCAAGGTGGATGGGCACCATGCCCTCAGTGTCTTTGTGGAGCAGCAGTTAGGTGCTGAGCGAGGAAATCCATGCATAAAGGGCTCAAAGCTTTTCTTTGAGGCAAAAGCTCTCCTGAAAAATAAAATGGTCCAGGAACTGTTCCCTGGTTCTGAGACCAAGTGGCGTGACACAGCTGGTGTCCAAATGGCTACCTTCTCTTCTGCTCTGAAGTAAGCTGTCCACATCAAAACTGCTTACCGGGGGTGGCCTTTGGTGCAAACTGTCCTTCAGCTGTTTCAAAACATTGTGTGGGAACATGCTAAATGGTGCAGGCTAAAACCGAGCCACAGATAGTACAATTAAGCTGTATCAGTGGTCTTAGGTCAATGCTTGAGCCCTGCACTTATTTAGTTTCCTAATATAAGAATAGTCTGAGCAAACAGACCTACTTGACACTTTATGAAAGATGCAAAAAAAAGGAATAAAATGCAGGCATGCAGGGAAAAGACTTAAATAGTTGGAGGAGTTTTGAAGGTTTATGACAAATTATCCCCTTCAACTGTTTTGGTTTGGTTTGGTTTGGTTTGGTTTGGTTTTTTGGGATAGGGTGTTAGTTTTATCCAGAAGAGGTGACCTTCCCATTCAGAAATCCTGAATTCTGGACCATTGTAAATAAAACAGCAACTTTCTTAGTAAGGCACTAAATGGAAAGATGTGAAAATTGTTCAGGTTAGAGGCAGTTGTTGTTAAATTCCTGTGCTTTTATTACACTGCAATACTGCAAAGGAACCACGATTATTTTAGTATTCTACTGCATCTCACATAGTTGTCATCCTGTGTCATTTAGTCACAGTGTCATAAACTAGAAGCTTGATTCTCTGAAGTGCTCAGTGTAAGTTGCCAATCACCTTCAACCCCGCAATCCACTAGACTTTTTGCAATAACTCTCCCAAAGATACCAGCTCCTTCTCATTTTCTATACCTATAAAACAGTGAAAAAAAGAAAAAAGAAAAAAAAAATCAAACAACCAGACACTTTAGTATTGTGTCTGCAGAAAAGAAAGAGATTTATGTATCAAGTACATATGCATTTGTTTGATTGGGGATGACTTTCCAGCACTGTGGAGGTGGGCAGAATCACTTAAGGTAATACACCTGATCCTGCTTTCACTGGGTTGGGACTTGACTGCCGTTCAAATACTTATTTTCTGGTTTTGTTAAATTGATTTAACATAAGGCTGCTAGCTATAATCACAGGTGAAAATGATTTATAAAACTAACACACTTGTAGCAAAAGGATTATTTCATTATTATAAAGATTTACGTTACCTCTTATTTTTAAATGTTAATTTTAACAGCTAAAGTGGAAGACTGACTTGGGTATATTTACATTTTTGTGCCTACATAAAAATAATTAGGTTGGCATTTCATTATCATGGTTATTAGAATAACTGAGAAAATAAAGATTGCAATAAATATCTTGCTATGCTTTAAGAAACAGAGTGTATTAATAGAGGAGATAAAGTAGGAGCAAATATTAAAGTGTCATTAGAAAAAATGTCAATATGTCATCTGATTTTATCTGAGAGCATACCTTTGATCAGAATACTATGTGAATTCACTCAAAATCCAATCTTCTTTTAATGATAAGGCAACATTTTGATCTTCATGTTGTTAAGCAGAATATAAGAGTTCATAGCTAAATACCAAATTCACATGGTTGCTCAGTATTTTAAATAACAAAATACTTGCTGTGTTTACAAATTACAAATTCCATACTAAATTGAATTTTGTTATTGCCATTCACAGACTGTATATGCAAGAAGTCTTCAGTTCTTTTTTTTTTTTTTTAAACTGTTCTAGTTTATAAACATGAAAGCTACATTTAAGGTATTAATGGACATATCACATTTTCCATTGAATTGGTCTATTAAAAACTAACAATTCTTTCAGCTCTAAAGTGAAACTCTGTAAGCGAGCTGTCTAATCACATAATTCATAAGCAGGGGAAATTCCAGTTGATTTGAATTTTTGTATAGAACTGCATAACATGGATTTAAAACCATTTTATGTGGTCCATTTCTGGACCATACATTTAGTGATAAAAATACTTACAATATTTTAAGTGTAATTCTGTGTTGCAAAGAATTTTAACTGGAGTCACCCACAGACTCTTTCCCCCCTCAAAAATGCCAAAGCTAATTGTCTAAAACAGAGAGCAATTAAATTAAATCAACACCTCTGGCAACAAAATAATTCTTAAGGAAGCAAACATGCTCCTTTTCAGACACAAGTGCATTTACCTTGGCAGGTGCTATTAGGATTTGGAGATGAGATCTAGCCTGACACTCATTCCAGTGATCTAAGATAAATTCTTGCTAATCTACTGCATATTCATAGATAATAATAATAATAATAATAATAATAATAATAATAATAATAATGTGAAAAAGAATTCCTGAGAGCCGTGGGAAACATGAAATTCTGTCTCCATTAACTATTGGTTATTTTGGTGATGATAACTGTGCAGTAAGCCCTTCATTTTCTAAAGGAACTGACATTTGCTGATGTACATAAATAGGCCAGCTGTTCCTTTTTGGGGGTAAAATATAATATACAGTTAAATCTACTCAAATTGCTATAAAAATCCCCAAAGTAAAGTTTAAAGTCCTTCATTGGGGAACCTGAACTATAAATTCCTAAGTAATTAGAAAGAAAATAATTTTTGGTATAAAGTAATGCATTCAAATATTTAAGAATGCTGTTTTATGTTCCCAAATGGCAATAATTTAGGAAGTGAGAAATAAAGACATAAAGATAATCATTTTGCTATTTAATAGGGAATGTGATGGGTAATGAAGCAAGATTACAATTAAATTCTAGCATGCTGTGTCCTACAGGAAAAATCAGCTCTAATGTTTCTAACCTTTATCAACTGGCAACACTACAGTTCTGATCTCATAAGTAGTTATCTATTCTGTCTGTACAGCATTGACCAGGATTAATACTGCAAGACACTAATGGAATGAATAATCTAGATAGATAATCTTAAATGTGTAACACTGCATGGTGATCATAGGATTGCAGAAATACTCTATGGATTGCAACTTCACATGGTCAGAAATATTTACAAGCAGCATCTGCCAAATTGCAATGTCTAAAATTAGGAACCTGAAGCCATATTCTGTCATCTCACTGTGCAGTCTGACTTCTTCACAAGTACTGAGCACTTCTGACCCTATTAATGTTAATGAGACCTGAAAGCCCAGAAAACCACTGAAAATCTGGCAACTTTCTTTTATATGGTTACCTTCAATTACCAAAATTAAAAGTTATAACAGTTTTTTCAGGTTTTCATCGCGTGGTGGGGAGGCATGATGAAAAGCACAGGCCACTGCTGATTACTCTGTGCTAGGTGTTTAGTAAAACAGTTGGCAGCTAATGCCGACAAGTTAATGCAATAAATTTTTGAACAATAGCCTTTTAGGGAGACACCATAGGCGGACATCCAACAACAAGTGGAAGCTAGAGACCAAAGGGGAATTGCTTTCTCAGCCACGGACCTGACATATCAAATGAGAGGAGCAAGTGTCATATTATTCTGGGTCCAACTTATGCTGATGTTAAGTGGACTGGTAGGGCTGAAGCTCTAGATTGTGTGGACATTTTTGTTTTGGAGAAACAGGATTGCTATCCACCCACTTAACCCAACCTGTTAAGCAAATAAGTTTAGATTATGTGTCAGTGACCAGTGTGGTTCTGTTCCAGTGAGCACCACTCCCAATCTCCCCTTGACAGTTTGCAGACACCTTTCCTCCTACTTGTTTTGTCTGCACCTTGCAGAAGGGAGCAGTTTGAAAAGAAAGCTATGTAGAGTCATCCTTAGAAAATGGTAAAACTGCCTAAACCTCCTTAAAGCGGAGTCATCCCAAATTCATGGATTGACTGTAACACAGATGGGAAGTATGGAAATAGAGCAGATATTTAACCTTCCCATTAATTCCCAACACTTTTCTGAATGACACTCTACTTACACATTATATTAAAGTAAACATGTCTTTGTGTCATTGGAGATATGGCTGAGTAAAACAGTCAGAAAGGCATACAGTCCAGAGACTGGGAACTATACAAAGAAATTTTCTGTGAGTTTTTTTGTACCTGAGTCATGAACTGAAGACTCCTTAAAAATTTAAAAAAAGAAAAGAAAATAAAAATCCTACTTATTATCCAAAAGTTAAGTGACTTTCTTCAAATGTTTTAATGTATTCTTCATATTACAAAACGGTAATAACTTTTTTATTCCTTAATAATCATAAGTAATAGCAATTTCAATTTGATAATGATATGTTTATTAAATATGAAAGGGAACTTTAATCCAAATATTTGTAATCAATTGCTTCATGCTTTCATTCTGAATTATACTGTATCGTTGTGGTTTAACCTCAGCCAGCAACTAAGCACCACACAGCCACTCACTCACTCCCTCTGGGTCGGATGGGGCAGAGAATCAGAAGAATAAAAGTGAGAAAACTCGTGGGTTGAGATAAAGACAGTTTAATAAGTAAAGCAAAAGCTGTGCATGCAAGCAAAGCAAACCAAGGAATTAATTCACTACTTCCCATTGGCAGGCAGGTGTGCAGCTGTCTCCAGGAAAGCAGGACTCTCTCACATATAACGGTTACTTGGGAAGAGAAAACGCCATCACTCCAAACGTCCCCCCCTTCCTTCTTCCTCCCCCAGCTTTATATGCTGAGCATGACATCATCTGGTGTGGAATATGCCTTTGGTCAGCTGGGGTCAGCTGTCCCAGCTGTGTCGCCTCCCAACTTCTTGTGCACCCCCAGCCTACTCGCTGGTGGGGTGCTGTGAGAAGCAGAAAAGGCCTTGATGCTGTGCACTGCTCAGCAGTAGCTAAAACATCCCTGAGTTATCAACACTGTTTTCAGCACAAATCCAAAACATAGCCCCATACTAGCTACTCTAAAGAAAATTAACTCTATCCCAGCCAAACCCAGCACAATCATTATGTCTTTGTAAAATTATTGACAGTCACTTCGCTGTACAGTTTCTCTTCAATGAGCTTTAACAAGGTGTCAACATTTTTTCAGTGGTTTGATCTCAAGCAAGTGATTAACCAATGTTTTGTACCTTTTAACCCCTGTATCATAAGACCAAAGTCACTTGGGAAGAAAAAAAATGAGCACGTCATCCAGTCCATGTTGTTACTAATGATGAATTGCCTTTTATCACGCACTTTGTGCTGTTTTCCTCAAAATTTATTCCCAGGTGTCATAGGTGATGAGTTTTCGGTCACTTTTAGTCCAAATTTATTCCGGAGCATAATATACTTGATTGCCATTTTTTTCCTCTCCATAATCACGCCTAATTATTTCCCTTTTAGTCCTATTTTCTTGTTTCCACTGGACCCAGTCATAGAGCGAAACTCAAAATAATTTTTCCGGTGTTTGTTGTCTGCCCCCCCCCAATACTTCTACTGATATAAATGTTTTTCCAGCCTAAGTCATCATTCATGTGAGAGCTATGCATATGTTTCATTTTTGAAGGATTTGGAATATACTCCACTTTAGTTTTAGCTCTGAGAGAGTACACAAATCTGACTACTAGGGCACAGTGTAGACTTCCACAATTTTCACCAGGTATTTGAAGCACTGAATATAGTACATGACTGGCTGGAATATTTACCTATCAGTCTTTTTTCTGAAACTGTCTGAAATCTTACACTGCTGAATCAGAAATCACTTTTAGATAGTATGAATCCCATTTATATTCCATCTATAAATATACATGTTTCCTGTTGGATGGTTTCCTGAAATGTGAAATGTGGCTGAATGTCTCTCCTGTCAGATTTCCAAGTTGGTCAGTGTTTTGAGGAGGGTCTGCTTGCAATTTTGAAATGGTGAGCTTAAAAAATATGAAAAGGCTTTTGTAAATTTAGAACTATACTTTCCAAAAACATGGATTTCATAGACTGAGTAAGAACTAGTAAGTGCTGGAACAAAGGATTTTTTAAAAGCAGAATGAGACAGGACAGAAATATAGGAAACTTTTAGACAAATCTGTACTCTGCCTAGAGTGACTTTGCATGTCAAGTCCTTTCCTTCAGATTTGCTCTCAGCACAGGACTGCGATGTTTTTTTGGGCCTCAAAGAATCCACCCAGTGCTCTCTGACTCTTCAGGGAAAGAATTGTCTGCCATCACATCTGAGACTCCTTGTTTCTTCTTACCTTCTCCCTGCCCACAGTCTTTTGGTTTCATGGAAAATGTTCTTTCTCCTTCCAGAGATTCTAATGCATTAGCCCTGATAATCATAGAATCATAGAATCATAGAATCATTAGGTTGGAAAAGACCTCTAAGATCATCAAGTCCAACCATCAACTAACACCACCATGACTCCTAAACTAGCCCCTGGAGTGCCACGTCTACACCTTTTTTGAACGCCTCCAGGGTAGACGACTCCACCACCTCTCTGGGCAGCCTGTTCCAATGCCTAACCACTCTTTCAGTAAAGAAATTCTTCCTAATGTCCAATCTAAACCTCCCCTGACGCAACTTCAGGCCATTTCCTCTCGTCCTATCGCTAGTTTCTTGGGAGAAGAGTCCAGCACCCGCTTCCCTACAACCTCCTTTCAGGTAGTTGTAGAGAGCGAGAAGGTCTCCCCTCAGCCTCCTCTTCTCCAGACTAAACAACCCCAGTTCTCTCAGCCGCTCCTCATAAGACTTGTCTTCTAGTCCCTTCACCAGCCTCGTTGCCCTTCTCTGGACACGCTCCAGCACCTCAGTGTCCTTCTTGTACTGAGGGGCCCAAAACTGAACACAGTACTCGAGGTGCGGCCTCACCAGTGCCGAGTACAGGGGCACGATCACTTCCCTACTCCTGCTGGTCACACTATTCCTGATACAACCCAGGATGCTGTTGGCTTTCTTGGCCACCTGGGCACACTGCCGGCTCATGTTCAGCCGGCTGTCAACCAGCACCCCCAGGTCCTTTTCTGCCGGGCAATACCAGGGGACAGTCATTAAAAAAAAAAAAAAAACCACAATGAAATTGTGAACTAGGCATAAAGACAGACATCACCTGTGAGAGTATCCCATCTCTCCATAACTTGTCTTCCGATCATTTCTCTGAATTCGGGAAATATTACTGGTGAGAGATATAAAACAAAAAGAAATGTTTGCCTTACCCTGACAAAACACATAACCTCACAAACTTTAAGGAAGACACGAAATACCCAGCAGCATAAGTAACAGTTGCACAATCAATGTTTGAGGACACATTTGCATGGCAATACACAGTCCCTTGCAGAGAGAATACATAGATGGTTCCAAACAAGCTGGGCTTAGAACTGCAGGAAATATTATTTTCTCAACATAGCAGCCTGGCTGAGGATCAGGATATGTATTAGCTTAAGCAGATCAGTGTGCTAACACCACATTCATAGCAGTGTGCTAACACCACAGCCTAGCATAGCCACACTACTTTTTGATCTCCACTTCTACATCTTCATGATACCACTGAGACAAACCTGTTCAACAGACAGTAACTGAATATGTTAACAAGGCATTGCACTGTTCCACACAGGCATATTGCAAATGCACATACCCCAGTTCTTCATGCATTGATAATCTGTAGAGAATTCCAAAGACTTGAAACAACAGTTTGTCTTCACTGAACTTTGATTAGATACAAACACAGATCAATCAGGTTTACTTCATGGTAGCAGTAGCCTTAACCTCAAATAATTCAACCGTTTAAATGATTTTCATTTTATTCTTGCATTATACCTGCATTCTGTATTATGAGCTACAATGCAGTGGTGTTGTTTTACTCATTATCTGAGGAAGTAGTTGGACCATTTCATGCAATTTTGTGTTTTATATGCATTTGAAATGTTATAAACTGCTAAAAGCTGAAGAAACTGACTGTCGTCTTACAGCACAAAACTATGGCATGGTCTAACAATTACAGGAAAGCATTTTTGTTAACAGACTCTCACCAACATTATATATAAACAACAGTGACAAATAGCACTTATCTTATTAACACTTCACTGCTAATCCATCAGCTTTAACTAAGTCTCGGATGACCTAAAACTCTCAAGATTTCAGCCAGTACACTGCCTTAGCTTGCATGCTTCAACGATTTTATTATGTTAGCTTTCTTTCTACATACATAATGCACAGATAAACTGATCCACTGGGGCACTGCCTTGTCTTCAATATTCAGTAGATTAAATGAAGTCCCAGTCTGAGTAAAATGAAAAAATAAGTAGCAATGGTAAACACATACACAACATGAAGAAAATAGTATTGTACATCACAAGGGAGAATCAAATGCAGTTTCAGTATTTGATAATTTCCTTAAAGTTAAAATATATCCAAGAATCTTTTATGAAAGGCACATGTTTTAACCAAGATGAAAGTAAATTAAATTTACTTTCTAAGTAAGTTACTGCAGGGAGAAAAGAGGATAGAAATGTGATTTTTTACGAATCCAACCTAAAGTCAATGGCATCAACTGAACAAAAGTGAACAGTATTCACTGTTGTCCTGGTTTTGGCTGGGATAGAGTTAATTTTCTTCCTAGTAGCTGGCATAGTGCTGTGGTTTGGATTTAGTATGAGAATAATGTTGATAACACACCGATGTTTTAGTTCTTGCTAAGTAGTGCTTACACTAGTCAAGGACTTTCCCAGCCTCCCATGCTCTGCCAGGTGCACAAGAAGCTGGGAGGGGGCACAGCCAGGACAGCTGCCCCAAAGTGACCAAAAGGAAGTTCCATACCATATGATGTCATGCTCAGTATATAAACTGTGGGGAGTTGGCCAGGGGGCAGTGATTGCTGCTCGGGGATTGGTTGGGCATCGGTTGGTGGGTCATGAGCAGTTGCATCACTTGTTTTTCCTGGGTTTTGNTGGGGGGTTAAACCAGAACAACTGTATAGTTAGTTACAGCGAAATCTCATCTCACATCGCACCATGTGTGACTGATCAACAAACCCCTACAACAGAAGAAGACTCGGAGGAGATGGGCACAGGCAGTGTGCTCATGAAGCTCGGGAGCGAATATAAGGAGTAACCACAGCTGTTATAAAGCAAGCTAAACTTATCTCAAGAGAAAAGAACCACGGCATGACTTTTGCTTTATATAAAGGACTGTATCAGTTGAGCGGATCAACTGTTTTTTAAATAGGCTTCCCTGAGCTAATCAAGAAGTGCAAATGTCTTCCCAAGCTAGCCAGACCAGCATGGGGGAAGTGTACAAGTGGCTCAGCCCAACTTAGAGTATAAAAACTGAGCAACTAACACAACAAACTTTGAAGAGAGCAATAGGCTTGAGCTTGCTTCAACTGAATATTCCTTACTAGTGACTGGGAACATCCAGTTTCATGATGGTGACCATATACAGACTTCACTGTGAAGATATGCCTACCTCTTTCAATTGCTTATAGGGGAATTTTAAATAAATATCTTAAAATAAAGGCCCAACTTTAGACATCTAGAGTATTCAGTTGCCTAAACATAGGCATCTCGTGCTATCTGAGATGTCCTCCAGATAACAATCTAAGAAGGTGCAGATGCCCCCCACCCCAAACTGCATAATATAGAATAGAATAGAATAGAATAGAATAGAATAGAATAGAATAGAATAGAATAGAACAGAACAATTTCAGTTGGAAGGGGCCTACAACGATCATCTAGTCCAACTGCCGGACCAATTCAGGGCTGACCAAAACTTAAAACAAGTTGTTAAGGGCATTGTACAAATGTCTCTTAAACACTGACAGGCTTGGAGCATTTGACCACCTCTCTAGGAAGCCCGTTCCAGTGTTTGACTACCCCTTCAGTAAAGAAATGCTTCCTAATGTCCAGGCTAAACCTCCCCTGGCGCAGCTTTGGACCATTCCCATGAATGCTATCACTGGATACCAGGAAGAAGAGATCAGCACCTCCCTCTCCACTTCCCCTCCTCAGGAAGCTGTAGAGAGCAATGAGGTCACCCCTCAGCCTCCTTTCCTCCAAACTAGACAAGACCAAAGTCCTTAGCTGCTCTTCATAGGACATTCCTTCCAGCCCTTTCACCAGCTTTGTTGCCCTCCTCTGGACACATTCAAGTACCTTCACATCCTTCTTAAATTGTGGGGCCCAGAACCGCACACAGTATTCAAGGTGAGGCCGCACCAACACTGAAGACAGTGGGATAATCACCTCTTTTGACTGGCTGGTTGTGCTGTGTTTGATGCACCCCAGGATGTGGTTTGCCCTCTTGGCTGCCAGGGCACACTGCTGACTCATATTGAGCCTGCTGTCAATGAGCACTCCCTATCTGCTAGCTCTGTGTAAATGACTCAGATATTCTAGGTTTTTCAAAAGGGACAAGGCACCCAGGTCAGATTCAGATCCAGAGTATTGACCTCTTTCTTCAAGTATCTAAATATAGGTGTCTATACGAACCACGTGGCTAAGCTCTCATTATATTCAGTGGACACCTCGTCATTAGAGTCAATGGAGTCTAGAGACTATTCAGTTCACCCAGAAGCAGATGTCTGCATTTGGTCGTCTGAATGATGAAACAAAAACAATTGATTTAAATAAACCAGAACTTATCCAGAGCATTCTTCCCTGCAGATAAGGCTTTAGACCACCAGAATTTTACTCTTTTTCCTTAGAGATGTTCTCACTGTAATTCTGTAACAATTCTATAATAGTTTATTCATATTCTAAACCAATACACATCTCTTACAAATTATTTTCATGCACATTCACAGTATTTGGAAGATTTAAGTATGGATTGGTGTGTATGTGATATTACAGGAAAATTTTGAGTCACCTGATTTGAAAAATCACATGATTGCATGAAAAAGTAACTTAATGAATAATCAAGATATTTTATTACACTTTGTAGCTTCAGTTTTGCCACCTAACACTGAATCAGATAGTTTTGCCCACTTAGATTCACATTCATTTTACATTGACTACAGTGACAAAAGCTAATTTTGTAGCTGTAAGGGAACACTTTTTAATGTTTACAACACTAAATGCATAAACAGGAGCTGAAAATCTTGAATAATGTAAGAAAGTTAATCTATTAATTTCATTATTACAATCTAGAACTAAAGTATCAAGATCTTGCAATCAAAACATTATGCAAGATGGATGAAAACCCTCTGCTTTCATTTCTCTTGTAAAAAAATCAAATAAAAATTTAAACATGTAATCAACCACTATGAATATTTACAGTTACAAACGGGAAACGATAAAAGAAAAGGTTACACATCAGTATACCTATGGCTGCTCCCTATCTCTATATTTTAAGATGGAAAATGAGAGATGCAACTGCAGAAAGCTGTTGTACCTGCAGTAGCAGGACTGTGAAATCAATTTCTCTCTTTTTCATGCATAAGTATTTATACAGAAATTTCTTTACACCTTCTCTATAGTATAATTCTATGGTTTGTATGTGTGGAGGAGTCTGTGAGAACATTTTTTTATACAAGATCTCAAACCATAGACTATTGACTCCAAATAAGACGTACATGTGTAAAGTAATAAACTAGCTAGTATAGATCAGAATTGAGGGTAATCCATAGTTGTTAACCTCTTTCCTTCTCTGGGACAGAATTAATTGTGGCCCACATGTTTTTACAATGATAGGTTTCCTATGGAAAATTATTTCCTATTTTTCTTAGTATGTATAGTTTGAAGTATCCTGCAGTTCCATAGGAATAAAGAAAACTCTAGTTCACAGCAGGATCACAAGGTAATACTCTATCTCAATAGATTGATTTCCTTGACATTTTGAGTCCTCTCATACAGTATATTTTAGACAAAAGAGCTACTCTTTCAAGTGCAACAGTGCCTCAGAGATTATTCTCCTTTCTTTTGGAGCAATCAGGGCCTGGTGCTTCATTTGAAGACAAAGTATATTCTGTCTTTTAGAGAAAAGTAACCTAGAAGGGTAAATATTTTAATCCATTGGTTAGGTATTCTGTATGCTGTGAGCAGAAAGGCTTTAGCTATAGTCTTTAAAAGGTAAACAAAAACCTCAATCCTTTTTCTAGATCACCAACATAAATTTAAATGTTCTGAAAATTCATATCCCCAACTCATGGCCCAAAGTTCCACCAACTAATTACACATCCTATAAAACTGCATTTCTTTTTACTAGTTTTAAATTTAATTTGTCTCAATATAGCTTATATAAAGACAGCTAACTAGACAGTAGCAGGTAGAAACATGGAAAATGTGATATTTATCTACCTCTACTCTGTTCATCCCTGGTTAAGGTAAACACTATCCCTTTATTATGACCCCACTCTCTTTCCTGAAAAGTGGTCAATGGACAAATTTATTCACCTAGAATCCCTCTGAATTACACACTGCTCTGGGCTGAAGGAGTCTAATTTTTTACCAAGACAGTAGCAGTGGCATTCCTGCTTATACAGGATTTGGAGTTATTGAGACATTTATGCATAAATGCACAGATTAACTAAGGGAGAAGCAGAAACTTCAGGCACTTGAGACCAAGTTGCTACTTCTACTGGGTCTGTGCCTGGAGTGATGCAGTGGTCTCATAGCTGGGGAAGCCTGCTATGGCTGAAGTTGCAAGCAACATTTGTGCTTTGGGCAGTGCACCTCCTGCTAACTGTAGCCTCTAGGAATATGTCCTGCTCTATGACATGACCTTTACCAGGTTCATCATAGCTATGGAAACCCTTCTGCTAGTAATAATTCCTTCTCTCTTTTCAAGTCTAGCTTTGAGGTATTGCGTTTCAGATTTGAAGAGGAATAAATTGCACTGTATATTTCACAAGTTAAAAGTTAACTCTAAAGTTAAAGGTTTCACACATTTTTCACGTATTTTAATGCATAAAAGTTCAAATTAATTTAGTCTAACTTTTGGGATGTAAAAATTGGAATTATAGTCTAAGTTAGGTGCTGCCTTTCTCTCTATTGCCAATGAAAATAGTGAGCACCTTGAGAGGGTGATTAATTCCATCCATCCATTACCTTAGGTGAAATTGTCATTTGGAGGTGGTATCTGTCAGCCATCAGTAATGATAATGAGAGCTCAAATTCTGAATGTAGATTATATGTTTTAATAATATGTGCTTAAAATATTGTGATCTGAATCTTGGATTGCACATTAAATATGAACCCAGTAAAGATTTATTACTATAGTTACATTGGGAAGTTTAACAGACCATCTTGTTTCTTTATGAGTGGAGATTTTTGGTGTGTCTTAGTTCTTAAAATTCCACTAAATCTGGTATTCTATCTTTAATGGTAGCCAGCAGCAAACTTTTAAGGAAAAAGTATAATAAATGAAAGAAGTTGAAAATCCCCTTTCCTCTGATATACTTTGATATATTCTTCTAATTTCTGGCAGTCAGTTCATAAACTTCCTGAGTTGGGCTTGCCCTGGATCTTTATTTACTCACAAGGAAACTATTTTTAAAAGTAATTTATCTTCTATGATGGTGATGATGATGAAGATTATTGTTGTTGTTGTTATTATATAATGGTGTTTATATTTATTTTGATGTTATTATCCTGTGAATTCCTCTGTGTCTTGGTACAATGGTTATGTAATATAGTTACATATCATACAAAAAAAGTACAGACTCGTAGTTTCTGATTTTTTGAAATATTATTTCATTCATTTTTCCATGCCAGCATGAACATCTCAATGTTGTTCACAGGTACCGTTCTTTGGGTAACTGGTATGGGGGAACGTCTGCATAGAAGGTGGAGTTCTATAGGTTTGCTCGCTCTTATCACCTTTCTCTGCAAAGACAGATGCTTTCCAGCCCTGTGTATTATTCCTGAAAGACTTTCATTGTAAGAAATTTGTCTGTTCTTTCTCTTCCTATTTCTGTACTGTAGGTTTTATAACTTGCCAAATGGCAAAGTATGTCTAGTTTCCTACTAACCTTTCCTCAACAAAAGATTTTCCTCCTCAGGCATCTCTAGCATTTACAGTACTCACATATACCTCTTCATCAACATAGCAAAACTATTCAGAATATTTCAGACACTGCTGGCAACCAGGATCACTACAAGCAAAACCACCTTGCTTCTAGGGAGTAATCTACATAATGTAGAATTTTTTGCCACCAGCTGACATTTTTATAGGTGACACTGATTAAGAGTCATACATTGCTAAATCATATGAAACTGTGATTACGTGACAGCATGCAGAATATGCCAGTCAGCATGCACTCAAAATGCCCTGTGTTGATTTCAGAATCCTGTGAATAAGCCAAAGGTAGAAGAATATGGAATGATGGTGTGATCAGTGAAATTAAAATATTGCAGCTGTTGAAAGATTAGAACCACATTTGTCTTTTGAAAGAGTGTTTGTTCATTAATTTAACTGAGTTAATAAGCAAAACACTAGAATTTCCAGGAAAAACAGCTTGAAAACTGGGAAGCAAATGATTTCAATACAAATCACCTTTAGATGTTCTATTTCTGTTGTGGAACCAGAGAACTGTTATTAAAATAAAAATTTCCAGTTTACTTCAGCCACCTGTAATCCATGTGTTGCAAAACGTCTGAAAAATGTATAGTTTTGTTTTAAATTTTTCATGCAATGCGGTTCCTTTCTGTATTTTTTCTGGAACATGTATTATATTTTAGTGGACTTGTCTTTTCATCTATTCCTATTATCAAACAAAATCTTTTACACAGTGCCTTCCTTCTGCCCCCATTTACTTTACATATCCTTAACAAAGTGTTTATACCTAATCCCACTAAAGAAGGTATATTTATTCGTGCAGTCACATGAATTAAAAAATAGTAAAATGTAGTATTATTGGGAGTCCATTATGGTGTCTCCATTGGGACACCATAAACCAACCCAAATTTGCCTTTTATTGTTGTGGGTGGATGCAAAACAATTTTCTTTCTGCGTATCCTTGTAGCTGTAAACAATACTTTTCTCTTCTTATTCCTTTTATGACTATCACATTGGCCATGTGCCATGGAAGGATCTGATTCCTTAAATTTCTATGCGCAAGTATAAAAGCCTGGTCCTTCACATCTACATTAGCAAAATTACAGAGGCATCTTGTGCTCATCTGTGTGGGAAATGTACCCACATAGATATATGTATTTGAACTAGAGAGTTCTAAGAACAGAGCTGCCTGATTTTTTTTCCACAAGAGAACATGCAAAATATGGAGTTTCTTTCAGTTATGAAACTGGTATATCTACATCTGTATTCTTATTTTAAACAAAACTGGAAAAGGACATAAAACTTTAAAATTTCTTATGAGATGTAGAATTTAGAAATAGATGATTCAGGAATTTAGATAGACATCTATTTTTATAATCATAACTACTGTCAATAAAATATTTGTCTGTTTCCAGTTCAACATTACATTTGCTGATCGCTCTGAGTTTTCGTGTTAGTTGCACTTCCTGTGATCCATCCTGCTTTTTCTTTGTAGCTGAACAACAATGGTCTTGAGCCCTACCAGATACTAGAAGAACTAGGTAAGGAGTACTCTCAATAGCAGTATTAGCAACTTTCTAGGAAAGTTCTATGAAAATTCTCTTTGGGTAAAGGCCCATTGCTGAAGAAATACTATACATGAGTTTCTGACCAGCCCTACCCTGAGTATGATTTCACTTGCCACACGTTAGTGCAAGATTTGCTGTCACTAATTCTACTGCATTGCGAATAATTTGAAACTTCTCAAATACTTTAACTACTTCACACCCACCTGTAAATGTGCTGACCTATGAAATGACACATTCTGTTTTTCAAGCTTTATAACTTAGTCCTTGATTCTGCAAGGGCATGTAAGAGAATGCTGCCACAAGTTGTTTCAAGTCTTCATTCCAAAGTCCACACACATTTCCATTTACCTGCTGTTTCAACTTGTTCTAATTGGACATTAAATTTTGAATACGAAGACCATCACAGCTGATAAAGTCACAGAAAAATTTATTTTTCACTGTATAGCTTTCAAAGTTCCATGTGTACATGGAACATACATGTATTTCTGTGTATGGTAGTAAAATTGCAAATTTATAAAACAAAGATTTTAGCTTTGCCATCCACACAAGCTTTTATTAAAATTTGTCTGAAAAAGACCCAGCAGAATAAAATGAAACTGTGGGTAACTGCATCCACTTCCTAAATTATGTCAAACTAACATATGCCACACAAATATGACAATTCCCTGTTTACTGTAGTGAATGTAAAGATTTTTCCCAAGAACAATAAATCTTTGCTGAATCTGCATTAAAATCTTATCCTCTCAGATCTATGCAACCTGGAATGTCTTACGGAATATTTTTTGAGATAACTGGCAAAAGGAAATGAGTTTATTTTCTTATTTTTTCCAGTTTAACCATAATAACAAAGCAATGATAGAACTATAAAGGTCTATAATAATATCAAAAGAGAAAAATACTTTATTGTGGATGAGAGCTGGGCAAATGTTCAAGGACTACAAACTTTTCTGAAACTTTAATATAATAATCTTTTTAGCATGTTAACAATGAATCAGAAAGAATCTGAATAAAATGAAAATGTCATATGTATCACCAGTCTAGTATTCCTACTCTTCTTTTTATGCTTGCTGTATGCAAATGTTGGAGAATATGTAAGCTGATACCTATTTACAATCAGCAATGTTCTGGGGATATGGAATATGTGTCTGCAACCTGTGGAGTGTATTCATCCCATGGTTTAAACCAGTAAGGATCTTTTCTTTCTAAATCTATTTAAAAGCCTCTTCAGAATGGATTTTCTTAGTTCGTTTTTCAATAATAGTAAGTTGCTTCCTAATCCACAGATGCTATTGAAAACATAACCTTTTTAATTCCTTGACAATTTTTTTTTAAATTGATATATTATGAACATTTTCATGTTTGCTAGATATTATTAAAGTACCCTGTGGTTATTTCTACCTAATACAGACAGTAAAAAGTAATATTGCCTCAGACTCAGTGAATTTTAGTTACAGCTAAATAAGCCTCCTTCAGAAGATACTTTGAGGGCAACGGAATCACTGCTTTGCTCCAGAACATCACAATTAATTTATCTATTTTTCCATCATTTGCTGAAAAAAGAAAATTGCTTGGTTTTTTTCTCCCCAAAATAAATTAAATAATGAGAAAAAAGACCTAAAGTCTCTGTTACATTAAAACTAAATTCCAGGGAGGGGAATTTCAAGGGGACCATGAGTTGCTGAGGATTTCTTTTGAAACCACTTATTACTTAGAATCATAGAATCATAGAATATCCTGAGTTGGAAGGGACCCACAAGGATCATCGAGTCCAACTCCTGACCCTGTACAGGACAATCTCAAAATTCACACCATGTGTTTGAGAGCGTTGTCCAAACGCTTCTTGAATACCGCCAGGCTTGGTGCCATGACTACCTCCCTGGGGAGCCTGTTCCAGTGCTCCACCACCCTCTGGGTGAAGAACCTTTTCCTAATGTCCAACCTAAACCTCCCCTGGCATATCTTCCTGCCATTCCCTCGGGTCCCATCACTGGTTGCCAGGTAGAAGAGATCAGCACCTGCCCCTCCTCTTCCCCTTGTGAGGAAGCTGGAGACTGCGATGAGGTCTCCCATCAGTCTCCTCTTCTCCAGGCTGAACGGACCAAGTGACTTCAGCCGCTCCTCATATGGCTTCCCCTCTAAACCCTTCATCATCTTCATGGCTCTCCTCTGGACACTCTCTAGTAGCTTCACATCCTTTTTATACTGTGGCGCCCAAAACTGCACACAGTACTCAAGNTTGCCCTTGTTGAACTTCATACAGTTGGTGATTGCCCAGCTCTCTGAGTTGTCCAGATCTCTCTGCAGGGCCCCTCTGCCCTCGAGAGTGTCCACAGCTCCTCCCAATTTTGTGTCAGTGGCAAACTTTGATACTAATCCTTCGAGTCCTGTATCCAAGTCATTTGTGAGAATATTAAAGAACACTGGCGCCAAGATGGAACCCTGCGGAACCCCGCTAGTGACCGGTCGCCAGCCCGATGTAACCCCATTTACTATGACCCTTTGAGCCCGACCCATCAGCCAATTGCTCACCCATCGCATTATGTGTTTATCCAGCTATATACTTAGCACACCATCTTTCATTAGACCAAAATCAGTCATAGGCTTTATGAAAAGAATGACAGTGAAAGCATTACACAACAATATATCTGGAGGATTTTCATATGAAGGTGTTCATTTTATAGTGTATTTAAAGTATTTAAAGTTTAAAATCTAGACTCTGAATGGTAATCCAGACTCTCTGTTCCAATTTATAGTTTTAAAAGCTGTCTGCCTGTAGTTTTAAGACTGGAATTTACTTGCGCAAAACTGTGAACAAAATTAGCTAAAAACTCAAAAGAAGTAGTGTAAAAGTGATGTGAATTTTATGAATTTAAACTTAAGTATGTTTGCATTTATTATTTGTTTTAGAGGAAGACACTTATTTCCTCACAGGCTACTACAAGAACAGAGAAACACCAAGACTCTTTTGAGAAATAGTGAATATTATGCAATTGGAAACTTTTGTGATGCAAAGACATTTCATGGTGCAAGGAGAAAACAAGTAGTGTAGGAGCCCTTTTCTTTAGAAAACTATTTTTTTACCTACAGTGAGGAATTTGATATCCCACATTAATTCTTATTTCTCCACTTCACAATGTTATAACACATCTTGCCAGGCTGTGTGATATGGATCTTCTTGGAAAAAGCCTCAGGTATTGAAGTAGCAAGGGTATTAAGAACATCTCAAAGAGAAAAATTATACACTTAGATTTGTAATTGATTTCATGAGCTACTCATCCTGAGAAAAGACTTTTGGTCCCTCTATTTTATGAAAAGGAAATTTAATGTATACTAATAATTCTAAATTTGCTTCATGTATTTTAGGAAAAAATTGCTTCATGTATTTTTCTACTTAATATGGACTAATGAGAATGTTGGACTGTAACACTTTATCTGAGAGAAGACATGACTGAGCTTTTCTGACAAGAGTTGAGAAAGCACTATTCTCACACCCATTCAAATAGCTGATTGAATAAATTTCTTGTAGTTTCTCTACAGCATGTTGATCCTACAGCAGTTGTGTATGAACAGTAGAAACTATTTTATATATCACAGGTGTAATTGCCTCATGAAGTTTTCCATAGAATATTTGAAATTATGTTTTTTTATGAATTTTCAGACACTTGCATTTATTTATTGCATAGTCCATATGTTGTATGATTTTTGTAAATAATTGTATTGCTTATCAATTAAAAAATAGAGCTGGCAATGTTGATACAGCCTGCCCTGGCTGCAGATCAAGAAAATACAAGCAAAAAACTTACATTTATTTATTGGTAGGTTAGAAATAACACAGTAGTTTACAACAAACATTTACAGTTAGAGCATAACTTGGAGTAAATCAGAACCATAAAAAAAGTGCATTCTCTACATTTCACAGGCAGTCATGATAGTGTTTGTTAAAAATAAGAAAAAACTAATTTGATGGGATCTTGGCAGAGGTACTGCTTGGATGGGGAATTGAGTCTCCAGAACAACATGGTTAGTCACTCTTTGGTGGTGATGGGAGTTCTGTATTTGAACAGAGACCTGTTACAAAGGTCTTTGCAGTAGCATCTTCAGCTGGATTAGGAGAGACTCCTCAAATCACTGTTTTCCATAGTTCTTACAATCCAGTTGGCCCCAGCACATGCATAATTGCTTGCTCTTTATATATCTTAAGAATATATAAAGCATCTCTTAAATAAATCAGCTGCATGCAAAAGACTAATCCACCTGACCATGTCTGCAGGAATAGTTTTTATTAAATACTTGCAGTCTACATACAATTTAATTACTTCTGTAGCAGGAATAACCTCTGGGAGTCTTTGGGACACATCACCCGGGGTGTTAATCAACATTTCTAAGCATACATATTGGACTAGACACAGCAGGGATTGCCTCGGGTTATTTCTAGACCTGTCCAAAATTCTTACCAGGAGTACTCCTCTGGTAATCGGTCAATAACTTAATTCTAAAGGTTCAGTTAACGATCTAGTTTCAAGTCAGTCCATTGTCTCAAGCCAATCCATCATCTCATCTATACAGATGACTACCAGGGGAGTTCCTGGACCACCCAAGAATTAATGACTTGGGTGCAATCGCTGTGTGGACAGGCACAGCCCCAGTATACTACAGAACAGCCCCAACTGTACCACAGAACATACTTGATTTCATACTTATAATTCAAGTCCTATAGCTCTTGCTATGCTGTAGACCATTCTTTAACAAATAACGCTCTGTTTACAGTACTATGAGGTGTATACTGAATAGTGCACTGCCTTTTACTAACAGTGGTTCTGGGGTTTGGTCCTGGTTTCTGTCAGTAGTGTTGTTCCTTCTCTTCACACATCTTCCTCTCCCCATCCTGCTTCAAGCTCATCAACACCTGGGAAGCTACAGCTAAAAATCCAGGAGTGCTGGAGGAATGCAGAAATACTTGCAGGGCTCAGCCTGTAGATGAGGACTCTGCACCCCCCACCTCTTACCAAGACAGAAGTTCCCATTCCTAGTATTGATGAGGGAGGAGAGCAGAGAGGAGGAACAAGAAGAAACTTACGCCTGAGATTAGTGCTAGAAACAACACTTGGTTAGGAAGCAGCCTGTAACTGATGAAACAAAACCTGTACTGGTTTTCAGTGAAGCAGAAGGTGGCAGGATCAGGAACAAACAACAGACAAGAGTCAAAAGTGACAAAAAGAACAGGGAGATATTTCCATAAAATGTAGGAGATTTCAGAAGATTTTCTTTTATTCCTAAAAGAAATGTTTGATTCAGAATTAATTCGTGAAGTGCTATTTAGATGAAAATTATTTCTAATCAACCTTTGGGAAAAGTCAATACATATTTGAAGGACCACATAAGAGATAAGGGTCTCTGAATACATTATTTTTTAATTGTTTTATACTTCAGAATATAATGCAAGGTTGAAACATTGATTAATTATGGATGTGGGCAAAATTTCATTATCCACAGCTGGGAGTCTTTTGTGCTCTAATAACAATATTTTTTCAAAACTGACATTATCTAATAAACCCTTATAATCTGACCTTATGAAATGTTGTGTATTATGTGTTGCTTAATGAAGGACTGGGACTATAACACGTTCTGTAAGGTGATTATATATATGAGTTTTATCTTAAAGAAAATTTGATAGCTTTCTTTGAATGTTTGTGCATATGCACATTAATTTACTGATGCAAAGTTAATGCAGACTCTTATTTAGGAAACGAAAGATTAGAAAGGTATATATTTCTCTTTATATAGTCTTTCAAAAATTACCTTACCTTATTAGAAACAAATTAATTGTAAAATATTCTGACCTAGAATAACATAATTTTTATTTAAAAATTGTATTTTATTTACAAATTATTTACTTTTAAGTTTTGTGGCTTTAATGAGTGATCCAAACACTGGGCTGGGAAGAAGAATCTCTGTCTGATCCTGGAGAATACGAGCTCTTCTTTTTAATCTTTAAAACTTGTATTCATTAAAAAAAAAAAAATCGCAATATAGTTTTTTCAGCCAGAAAGTTATATTTTGTGAAATTCTCATGGAATTTATCTTGTTCTTTTGAGAGTAGGGCACTGTTCTGCAGAACATTATGTGCAGGCAGTAGATTTGTGACAGATGCAAACCTCAAGGAATTTTTACTACTTATTTCTAAGTCCTACGGTAATTTTACTGAAATCTACCTCTGAAATGCTGTGAGCAGTATGAGATAATCATTTTGGTCTCTACCAAGCTTATTTCAAATAGAAAAACTCCTCCCTTACTCCAAAATAGATAATTCTTCAAGCTTGTAGAGTCCTAAAAATCTCTATACTATATTTATTCTGCAACGAAAGGAGCAAGACAGTTAATGGGAGCAAAAAAGCTGTAAAATACCCAGATTCAGCTTTTACATTACTAACAGAGAAGTCTAGTGAAGATCCAGTCAGCACCTATGTGTCTTTTGCTGGCCAATAAGTCTCCCAGTAGTGGTAGACATGACTTCTTTTTTCCTCCCAAGCAGGTTTTCTCATCACCTTTCTGTGTCTTTTTGTCACGGGGTAGATTCCAAAAGGTTTGATTGGAGATAGTAGGTGGCATTGTTTGCTATCTGACAGTCAGAGTCTAAAATGTATCTATATCAGACCTGTTTGGCTGCCAGCTGAGGCCGACCCACCACACATATTCTGTGTAGGGAAATTTTATGTATTTGATGCTTTAGAGGACAGAGTGCTTGGTTAGCTTGTAAGCATAACTGGAAGTCCCAAAAAGTTCTTTCTGTCTGTAGAAGAATTTCAGAGAAGGGTCCAGCTGGTTCAGACTCGCTGAGCTCAATCTAATATTTCAGTCCTAGAGGTGTATCATTTAAGGCTGATTATGGTTGTTTGCATTTTCCCCTCTGTATAGGTCCACTTACATACACAAGGGAGAGTTCGCCAGTCATGATTTGACTGTAGTACAAATCTACCCCTCTATCCTGGTGCAATCAGACTACCTGAGTATGACTCCAGAGAAACTACAGAAGAATTACTAGTGATGCATAGGCCTGGGGCGTATGTATAGTGCTAAATAGATCCAGGACCTTAATACCACCTTGTGACTGGCTGTGGGATCCACACACAACCCAAGCAACCAGAAAGTGGGGAGTCATTTCCATGATGAAATAGCATGCTTGGCCTTACTCTCTATAGTGTTGGCCAGTATATATCCTTTCAACTATTTTCCAATTTATTTTCCAGTTTCAGGTGCCTGCACTTCTGAGACTTTGCCAGAATTGCTGGAAGGCATTAAAAGATTTTGCTACTAGTAAACCTTCC
>WAAD01019563.1:0-16883 GCA_013389945.1 Fregata magnificens
GGCTGCATCAAAAGAAGCATGACCAGCAGGTTGAGAAGGACAGGGACCTGCTGGAGTGAGTCCAGAGCAGGTCCACAAAGATGGTCAGAGTGCTGGAGCAGCTCTCCTGTGAAGACAGGCTGAGAGAGCTGGGGTTGTTCAGCCTGGAGAAGGGAAGGCTCCGGGGAGACCTTACAGCAGCCTTCCAGTACCTAAAGGGGGCCTACAAGAAAGCTGGAGAGGGACTTTTTACAAGGGCATGTACTGATAAGACAAGGGGTAATGGCCTTAAACTGAAAGAGGGTAGATTTAGATTAGATATAAGGAAGAAATTCTTTACTCTGAGGGTGGTGAGGCACTGGAACAGGTTGCCCAGAGAAGTTGTGGACGCCCCATCCCTGGAAGTGTTCAAGGCCAGGCTGGATGGGGCTTTGAGCAACCTGGTCTAGTGGAAGGTGTCCCTGTTCATGGCAGGGGGGTTGGAACTAGATGATCTTTAAAGTCCCTTCCAACCCAAACCATTCTATGATTCTGTGAACCATTCATTATTTTAAAAAACTCAGTGTTGCAGTCAGATATTAAAGAGGATTTTTTTCCAGATAATATGTTTTGAATGAGACACACTAGTAGTGAAGTAGAGTCGTTACACTAACAACCTTATAGTAAAAGTCAGAGATGAGCAAAACCAAATTTGTCTAAGACTACCCATAAAATGCAAATTTGCAGAAATAACAAACTCAGGGTACTTTTTGTTTATAATTTTAAAATTTCCTGAGAGAATGTTGAAACTTAATTTTGTTATATGGATTTTATGTGCAATTATTTTGAGCGTGTACAATATTTTTATGTAGTAGTGGAACAGTATATAATTATAACGTATTAACAACTTGCCATGATAATATAACTGAATCATACTTGAAAAAAAGATTAAAATTTTAAATGCATAACTCAGTCCCGGGTCTGCATATGTAGCACAAAATGCATCTATCTGTTCGTTTTTGTCTTTCACTCTCAGTCTTTCCCTCTCATCCCTCCCTTTGCACTCGCCAGGTCTGCTGCAATAGAGTGAAAACCCCTGAAGCCTACCACAGTGGCCTGCCCACACTGTCTTGATCCTTCCAGACAGAGAAGTTATATCAGGCACATGCTGCACATCCTTTAAATGGATAACTTTTACACTATAAACACCAATGTATGGAATTTTGATCCTATACTAATGAAATTTTTTTTAGATTGCATATTTTTTTAGATTGGATATCAGGAAAAATTTCTTTACCGAAAGAGTGGTTAAGCATTGGAACAGGCTGCCCAGAGAGGTGGTGGAGTCATCAACCCTGGAGGCGTTCAAAAAAGGTGTAGACGTGGCACTCCAGGGCCTAGTTTAGGAGGCATGGTGGTGTTAGTTGATGGTTGGACTTGATGATCTTAGAGGCCTTTTCCAACCTTAATGATTCTATGATTCTATGATTCTGTGAAAATGTCAAGGAAACAATGACAATATGCTCCCAAGGTTTTACTGTTCTTTTTACACGAAATAGCCAATGTCCATATGTAATGGACACATACTATATTTTGCTGCACAAAACAATGTTTCAGAGATGTGACGAACAACTCCTGCAGCTTTTTCGATGCATTAATTTGTGATTTGCAAACAAAGCAATTAGGAAACTATTACATTACTTGGGAATACTAGAGACTGAAGTAAAAAATGGTATAGCTAGTTCTGTAGAGGAACAAAATAAGATGTGATTTATCAAATTCTCTCTCCTCTTTTATCTGAAGATAGGTGGCACCGAAGTGAGTCTCCTTAACCTTTTTAAAATCAATTGAAAAGTAATGTGTATTACAAAAAGAGCTTTTATCTCTTGTTAAAGTAATAAAAAAAATATGTGGCCAAGTTTTAGGAAATCCAAAGCCGATTAGAGATGATGCTACGGGACACTCTATAAAGCAATAAAAATTTCCTTAAAATAAAAACCAGAGTTTAAAATTTTAAACAATGAATAATTTCACACAGTCAACATAATAATTAGCCTACTTCTATGTAAATCAATTCATAATTATTAATATCTCTTCACTCCTGAGTACAATTTTGCAGAAAACATTTTTCCCAAAACATTGCAGAGAGGAAAAAAAAAGAGTTATTAAAAAGTACCTCTCTTAACCTCTTTCGTTGAATTAGATAAATGAGGGGAAATTAAAATCTGTAATGAAATATGAAATTCTAAACCAAAAACTCTGACAAAGGAAGAAAGCAGCTTTGATACTGAATTAAATGGACTCAGACTAAGCATAGACCACTATAATCTCCTTCTCTCCGGGGTCAGAAAACTGCCCATATAGACATGACCCTTCTAATACAATGCATTGGTAGGGTTACTTGGATAATTTTGTGACGACTAGTATTTAAGCATTTTGGTGCTTTGCTCTGTTCTAAGCATTGAATAATGCCTGTAATGTTACTCTCTGGACGTCATGCCTGAGTTATCCTATTAAAGACAATGGGCTATTTTATAATATAAAAAAATAACCTCCATGTCACCATATAAATTTAAATTTTCTTATTTGCATAGCACAAGTCTTTCTGCTTAGCTGGAAGCATATACTGAGTTGTATAGTTCACTGCATCTCACAGCTGTCTGCAATATTTCAGACTTTCTCTAATATGAATATACAACATATTCAACACATTTTTACTTGACTTCATTGATTAGCATCTGTATACCTTGTCTTACATAGCTCCCAGTCCCACAGACCAAGAGAATACTTCCCGTAGGGTGTTTTCCCTATTTGATGGAAATAGAGGATGGTATACATCTGATTAAAGGCTGTTGTGCACAATGTAAATTAATCCAAACTCCCTCAAAGGCACTGGATAGAAAGAAGCACTTTCATAATATGATTCCTCTTAAATTGAGGCAAACATCTGAAATAGGTTGGATGAATTGTACCTTTTTCTATTTACTGAATATAAAGTGATTCTAGGATCATGTAGACGGTTGTATTGCACATGTCTATGGTTACCTGAGGTTATTTCTAACTGGGCGATTGGCAGATCAGTAAAAAAGGTGCGTGTTATGCGGGGTACAAAACTAGAACCAGGAACCTGGCTCTCAGGAAGTTTGCTCCAGAGTGAATGGGCAGAGTTCAACAGACCTGAGTTGGGATCCAATAGTTTATGGAGCAATCTAAGGCAGCAGACACAGCTGCCTGGAGATAGCAATGTGTAAATGCTATGCACAAAGTTGAATCCTTCTGTCTCCAGACACCATGCTCAGGGCAGGAAGTACCTGTGTCCATCCTTTGCAATTTCTAGGCCTGAGAAACCTCCTGAAAGTCACCTGCAACTTTTCTGTAAAGACCTGGGTATGCTCCAGGCTGGCAAACAGAGAAGACTGGAGACTCATTCTCTTAGGTCCCATACCTTTATACCAAAATCTGGGTTATCGATCTCTAAATATTTTGGACTGCAGAACTTTGTCCGTCATCAAATACCTTGCAAAGTACCAGGAAACATTTTATCATCTTTTAAACTGAAAACTTCATGATGATCATACAGTTTTATACATCATGAAGGATCCTGCACAGATGATGACCCATCTAGTTTGGTTCCATGATTTGCACAGTAAGAAAAATGCAGGCTACAATGGCTCAGCTTGCTCTTCACTGCACAGATATTCATCCTTCTCATGAGAAAGGGAGTCCTAGCCACCAGGCTCTGGAGTACTCTGGGGTTGGGGGCATCTGTCACTCTTATTGAAACTCTATAACCATACAGGCAAGAACTCAAAAAAGAAGAAAACAAACAAACAAAAAACCCCCCAAAACACGAACAAAAAAAACCCCCAAACAAAACAAAAAAAGGACAGGAGGAAAAATTACACAGGAGCTTTATGGTTAGGGCAGTTGCACAGAAGTGGGGAAAATCACATTCTAGTCCATATTACTACGTTTTTGTATCTTATCAAATTGATCTTTAACGCAGGTATGTAACTTCCCATTCCCCAGTGAGTACTCAAAGGACTAGATGCATAGTCATTTTCAGTTTCTGTATTTTTTGTTCTAAACCAGTAAACCTTGGACTCCTTTATATACTATTATAAAACTTCAAAAATGGGATGTGGAGAGGAAGAGGAAATAAGAGGTATCTGAGGTAGTTCTGAACAAGCTGGCTCACACATACCAGAAGCAAAATAGCAATACAGCACAACGGAGCTAATTAACCCTGGCCTGCTTGCGGTAGCAGGGCTGGTTGATTCAGAAGTCAGAGCAAGCTCAGAAATCGCTCTGTATTATTACACAGCCCAAAGCAATAAGGAAAAAAAAGAACCCAGTTTCTGAGCAGTGGGGTTTTTACATAAGTATCATGGAGTATGATATAAACACTGTAAATCTACCAGAAGAAGGATATAAATATTCTGTTTCAAAATAATCTTGATAAGATGGTGATAAACTTGGATTTCAGGAAATGCTGCTTGTAAAGTGCTGGCACAAAAGTATTCTACAGATCTGAAACAGAATATTAAATTCATTTTTACTCATACCAGAAATAGAGTGGAAGTTAATTATGTATTTCCCAGCAGCGAAGCTAGGAGGTCTGAATTTTTATACAGATTCCTTCCAGTGATGGTCTGCTCTTTTTTCACATGAAAGAATAGGTGTTCAGACTTCTATTTCACCAGATTTAATAATGTTTGGCACATACACTACATCAAGGCTTCATCAGTTAGTTTCTATTTGGTAACGTTCAATAAAGAAAAAAACAACCTCTTTTTTTTTCAAAGTAGTTTTATTTAAAATAATTCTGACTCCAACTGTCACATGGACACAAGGTAGAATTTGCTTATTTGGTAATCACTCTTTGCTTGAACTATGTGCGATACACTGTTGTTATTGACAATTGTAAAAAAAAAAACCACTTCAATTTTAAAAAATATTCTAGCAATTAAAACTAAGTAAGCTTAAAGACCCAGAGAACACATTTTAATTAGCTTATATACGCTATACTCATTTAAAAAAATGAGATCTAGTATTGTACTTACTAAGTCTCTTTCAATTAGTTGGGGGATTACGCTATTGAAATAATCGCATTAGATCATTTCCAGGTATTAAAAAAACCCCCAGAAACTTCATACAACACAAGATCTATTTGAATAATTCCTTTGATTATATCTACTTCATTTTACAAATATATGCCTATTTTCTGTGTGACTTTTACTTTCCTACTCTGGATACATTTGGAAATGAGAGTTAGGAAAAGTTAACCTCCAGAATTTTCCAGTTCCCTCTAGGAAACAAGTAGCTGAGGTTACTGTCTCAGCTGTGAGTAAAATGTTAATTGCCACATAATCTGTAGCGTATCTCCTCTCTGCTTTATCAAAGAGGACCAAAGGAGCCTACAGGAGCTAAACGTCCAGCTCACCTCCAATGGCAACAAAAAAGTGACAGAAAATGGGGTGTATGCCAAAGCCATGGAAGATATAATGAGTCTCTATGTAGAACATCCAGCATTTTGTAGACAATGACACTATTACTCTTAACAGGAATTGAGTCTGGGTAGTTTTTAAAAGCGGGTTATGTCTCTGTAGGTGGTCTGGCAAACTAGCAGTGAAGATGCTATATGTATTAATTAGAAAAAAATATTGAGGATCCAACTATGATGATGCTTAGGCATTTTTCTAGTACAGTGAGGGATCAGCTTTAATATCTAACATAAGGCAGAGCTTATCAAATTCATGTCACCCTTTCACAAAGAGAAGAGGTGGTTTGTCACAGCTGCCTGAGTGTACATCTGGATCATTGTCACTGGCCAAATATTCATATTGGATGTCTCTTCCGGATAGCTGTTAGATGCTCTTTGCCCAGGATAAATTATAGTTAAAAAATTAAAAAAGTGAGGATCTGCTAACAATTGTCAACCCCAATGCTGATATGGTAAAGGCTTGGACACTATTACTAACTGTCCCAATAATATAAGCAGCTTCTACTTCTGTAGGAAACTAACAGTGTCTTAATCATGCTGAATAAGGATTTCACTTCAATATTTTTACACAAGCTGTTACACGTCATTGTTAACCATTAGTAGTAACAGTACAATGGACATGATTTCTGGAAATGAATGCCATCATTTCCAAACGATATATCATTTGTGGATAACAACTCTTAGCATTCTCCTTCTTAGATCTATCCCTGATGACTTGATTTTATCGAATATCAGCATTTTGTTTTGATGAAGTCTTTATTTTATTCTGTTCTTCAGGGCAATCATTTTCATTGTGTCCACTTCCTAAGGAGTGAAAGAGGTGATCTGATGATTCAAATTGAGAACATTTGTCAAGGTTCATATAGCAGAATATGAATGCCAGTGGGGAAAGACCAGTATGTGGCTCATTTTATTATCTAGTAGAGAAATCTATTAGACCCAAGTTCAGCTGCTGCCTTTGTAGGTATATTCCTCTACGATTTCACTGGGAGGGGAACCAATTACACTGAAAATAATTTTCAGTGCCTTTATTTCTAATCATTTATAACAAGACGGAGTACATATTAAACCTGAATAGGCTGATGTAGAAAAATATTAGTATTCCCTGTGCAATTTATTATTCATGTTTGAACAGATACGCGTGCTGGACTCCTTTGCTTCAGGCTATTCTAGTTTCTTCATCGTTCTGTATTCACCCTAGACTATTCAACATAAATAAAGGAGCACCTTCAAACTAAAAATAGGTTACTTGAATATTACTTTCTTATGCGCAATGAGTAAGAAAATAATTGAAAGTGGAAAATGCACATTAAAAAAGTCTCAGCTTCATGTAAAGTATTTTTGGAAAGTTCTTTTGAGTATTATTGGTTTAATTTGTCAGTCTGAAAATGTTAATGTATGAATACACAAAACAGAATTAAATTCTGCATTTTGGCAATGTCCATAGGCCTGTATAAAACAATTTACCGTCTGTACTATAAGATGTAGTCTCCAGATCTGAGAGAATACTGAATTTATCTTACTTACTGTAGTTAAGGATTGAACAATGCCTGTGATAAAGACAAGTACCTTCACTGGGAGAGTAGCTTGAAAAAGTATAATGGAGGAAGAAGGAATAGAGTGGAACATTTTTGAACCCTAAAACAAAACAAAAGTCTGGTAATAAAACCTGTGGAAGTATCCACACAAAGACTGCGGGAGAACTCACAGAGCAGCAGACAGACTGTAGACAAGCAAAGCTGTCCTTTTCAAAGCAGGGGACCAGGCAAAGTCTAGGACAGCAGAACTGGTCAGAGAAAATAAATGTTTTCTCCAGAGAAAATCAGTGTCTGAAGTTATCCTTAAAATCTTTTAAAGTGTGAAAGGAAGCAGTTTGTTACAAAAGAGTAAAAAGAATTAATTCAAATGGGAAGATGTGACTGTAAAATCATAAAAGTTAGGATATGAATTCAGGAATAGGTGAATTGTACAAACGTCATTTAATTAACTCTAAATATTGTGTTTGCATTTCAAAGTGATGTCTTTATAGTATACATAAACTGAAGATGTCATGTTAATAAAGAATGGTATTGGAAAAATACAACCAAATCTGGGAGTTACAGATCTATGAGTATCATTGTATTTATTTGTGATTGCTAAATGACTCTGAGACTGAAGCTGTGATAAGCTATCTGTTTTAATTGTCTTTGGAAACTGTGGTTCTTTATGCTATGTAATCAAATATATATTAATCTAAATTTTAATAGCAGTTCTAAAATTGAGAAATATAATTTAATTTAAAAAGTTATTTTCTTCCATGGGGAAACATTTTCTGCATTAATCTAGACCAGCGCTGCATTTGAAGAGATTTGCAATGAATCATAAGTTTTAAATAGATATCATGGTGGTAGAATGCATTAGCAGTAGTGTACATTCAGCATTCACAATTCTTCATAAATGTGATGTCATTCATTGGGTATCTGCTATTTAAAAGCTGGATTGATGCCGACAGCATCAATTATGTATAACTTTTAGAGACCTTGTGGTCCAAGCATCATCTTATGTATTATTGAAGAGAGTACTCTTTTTACTCACATGTGCATTTACATAAAAAAGCTGAAATCCATGTAAACAAAAATATGAAAAATGCTTATGCTGATGACACATCCAACAAAGAAAAAATGCATACACACATGCTTAAAAGTGATCTCTAAAAATCAAGAAACAGCATAAAATAACATCTAATTAAAGCTGTTACCCAAAATCAGGGCATTTATAGGTGTGGCAATTAAAGTCAGCAAAATATTACTCTTATTTAAGTACCCCTCAAAGAGCCATTCAAACTTGGATTACAGAAAAGTTGTCTCAGCAGTTGATGAGTCATTTGGTAACTAATAAGGGTTAGTTCCCAAACCACACAATTAGCATTGCGGAGCTCAGTATATCATTTTTTCAGACTGCAGTTGCAGATCAAATTCAAGAAATTTGATGGTTTTGTTAAGAACCTGGAAACCGTTTTTCTAGGATGAAGTACTGGCCAGATAGTCTGAAACAACCTGAAGGAAATGTGTTTGTTAATATAACATGCGGAGAGAAAATTACCCTTTGTTATCCAGCTGAAGAAAATGATGAAATGTAAACCACGTATATGCTGGACTTTCTTTTTTTTTGTTTTGTTTTTTTATCTACTAATAAAAATTACATTAAATCTTATTATCTTAATATTTTATTTATTTCATTATGAGTCTTGCTCTACTGTAAATAGTAAAATATGGTCCTTTGGTTTAATTTTTGATGGAATGCTGGCACAAAGTTTTTACCATGAATGCATCCATCATTGTTCAACACTATTTAAGAAAATTAGATTTGGGGTTTAAAGACCTCTGCTAGCTAAACCATGACAATAACATTGCTGAATGTTTTAAACCATTAACACGGCTGGGGGGAGAGGAACAGCTAAGGCCTTGAAAATACAATGAAATAACACAAGTTCTCTTTTAACGATACAACTTAGCTATTTATTTCCTGTAAAGAGGGTTATTTCTTTTTAATAAGTTCCTTGCCTGTATGTCCTTTAGACTAGACTGAAATTGTACTAGGGTGGTGGGAGAAAATGAATAAACACTGAAACAGGGTGAATTACTGGTAAAACTGCATCTACCATCTGATTCAGTGTTTTTTAAAGCAAAAGACACACCAAAAGGGAAAAGTACAAATGGCAAAGCCTGAAAACTATTCTGGTTTTAACTACTGCACCACTCAAGATGGAAAAAGTACAGATGAACCACAATTGTATGAACCACTTATTCACCACCTTTTGCAAAAGAAAAAGTTAGTAGATGGTTTAAAGAAAGAAGGTGTGACTGGTCAGTGAGCGCCTAGGGTGGCAGGAGGCCCCGAGGGGAGGGAAGGGTGCAGGGAAGAGTGGGGCTGCTGCAAAGGGAGCTGACAGCGCTGAGGGCACCCAGGGGACTTTGATCTGGATGAATGGCTAGATCACCTGGGTGGATCCGCTGAGTGGATGAACTGGTTGTGTAAATGCTTCTCTCCGAGTTAATCAAAAGAGTGTGAAAGTCTGGCTGAGCTAGGCAGACTGGGCATGGGGGACACAAAACACCAGGCTCTAGGGTGGGACTTCAGCCCACAGAGGTGGTTAAACCCAGCCACAATACCCTTCGACTGCACCCAAAAATACTAAAGGCAAACACCCTCCAGACAGTGCGCCCGGGGAGCGCAGTTGTGTTTGGTGGAAATATTTAGCCAAAGGACTAAATGAGGCAGCCACTGCATGGGCTACCCACCGCCCTGCTGGGAGAGCTGGTGGTCAGGACCAGGCTCAGGCAGCAGGAGCCCCAGCTTCCACATCCCACACACAGCAGCGGAGAGGAGACGCAGCGTGCAAAGCCATTGAAACCTGCAGGGAAGCGGCTTGGCCTCCACCGTTATTTCAACAAGCCGTGAGGTGAGGATGGTCTGTGAAAAAGCTCTGCCAAAACAAACTGTAGACTGACACAATTTTTCTCAAACAATGGTACAGTACATGTCAAAAGGACAACACTTTGATAGTCTGTTCGGGAAACTTGGCAAGTAGATTATCATGTAGTGGTCCCTCAAAGTGAGGACCAGAAGGCTGGAAATACATTGTTACATTAGTAGAAATAATCGGGGTAGAGGGAGTTTGTACCCCAAACAAGCTGCACTGCTGGTTTAAACCAATGGTTTGCTACTTGACCTGAGAAATGCAGTTTTATAACAGCTCACACTAAGAACAAAGAAGTGCAAACAGTGTGCTTCAACGTACAAAGGACTTTCCAACCTCAAAGTAATGGGACAGTAGAATGGTGGAATGGACTAATAAAATAATTGCTACAAAAGAGTGAATCTGTTAATATCTCCAGGAGGGGATCCCACTTATAGGAAGTTGTAAATTCACTAAATAAGCAACAAACCCCATCCTAAGTCCCGTTCATAACGAGTTCATGTCAGTAGCTCCACAGATTCCTATTAAAATAGAGGTAAAACCCTATCAAAGCACTGGAGATGAGGTTATGGTTAAACATTCAACTGGGAATTGATCTGGGTTATTGTTTCATAAAGGAAAAACTGTATGCGATGCTGTAGACACTGAAGGGAGTAATTTAACAAAAACTGAGGCTTGTATTATGTCCAACACCTGGTCTTCTCTTGAAGGAAAATGTGATGTTATGTGATCGTCATGGGAACACTGGAAGTTGGAACATATACCTAAAACCTGTCTCTAGTAGGTTCTGTACTTATGTTAGGATTTAAGTGTGTTGCTAAATTACTCTGCTAAATCAAAATCCCAAGTAATGTCAAGTAACTTTGAATTAGTAACTTTGGTATTAAATATTAAAGCCTCTACATGTGGAATATCTAAAAGAGCCTGGGTAGAAAGTATTGGACTCTGACATAAGGTAGGAAAGACAAAAGTTACTTAATGTTGATTGTTACAGAATTATACTCTCAGTTTCTAGATAAAGAAAAAACTGAAGAGGGTGATGAAGCATACTTCTGTGACCTGTTCTAGATAACCTTTCAAGATGATGATGAAGTGCAACTAATGTCACAATAGATTACAAGGTTTTAGAAGAGAGTGTAGATGGAAGACAAGATGATAAATCCTTCTTCAAGTTTGTTTTACATGGTATCAATGCCAAATTATGATGTCTCATTGGGTCTTTAATTACCTTCTAAAATGGAGTGATGGTGGAATTGTCTTCCTCCCATTACTCATACACCACAGGAGACCAGGACTCATCTTGCTTACCAGACAAGAGCTCTGTGTGGGTTTTATATTCCAACAGATTTTTTCAGTCTCTCCTTTCTAATTAGCCTTTCCTAGCTCTTCAAGAAAATTTTGTATAATGTGCCAAATTTAGCTCTTATTATTTTGAACAATTTGTTCAAAAAGACAGTATGTTGGAAATACAATAAATATGTTCTCGACCATATGATAGGTGTGAGATAATAACTGTCTTGGAAACATAAAAAGTAGATACATTTTAAGTGCACTCATAAGCTGACTGTCTTTATGGTGTTTTATGTATGTCTGGCTAGAGTCAATTATATTTATCAATACAACATGGAAGGAAACTTAATTTTAATTTATCTCTTTACTATTATAAATTTTGTTAGTGGTAACTGCCTTTCTGTTTCAGCATGAAAACATAGTGGATGTTTCATTCATCTTACTGATTAGCACTGCTAATGAAGAAGCTGCCCTGTGTATGAAGTTGCCCATTTATAAGAAAAAGAGAGGATCTTTGTGAACTACTTTACAGAAACATCCCTAAAAACATCCCCTACCGTGTGTTTGTCTGTTTTCGTTTAAGGAATGTAAACACAGATTTTTGTAGGAGAACCTATGCATCTGGTCAGTGTTATAAACCTGCACTGAAGATAGAAATTAATGGTGTGGGGAGCAGGGCTCCATAATGACGGGAGCCCTGCTGTAAATCTGAAGTTTAGAGTCTTTTTAAAAGATTCAATATAGGGATTTTATCATCCCTCTCACATAACCTTCTGGGATTCGTACCTTCATCACGTGATCTTCTGCATAAAAGCTTTATTGAACTGCAGGAAAACAGAAGAATGCAGAAGGCTACAGTAGTTGCCAAGCTACTTAAGCAGCGCTGGTGAGAAGCAAGTGTTTACCTTGTTTAAACATTGACTTGTAGGGATTTCATCATTTATAAAGATCTCAAGGTCAAGAAGTAACAACTATGTGAAAGACTAGAACAACCGCAGAATCTCCTCTTGACGCTTCTTTCTTAGCATACATAAATAACACCTAAAACAATTGAAAAAGTGCAAAAGAGTGTACAGGTCAATGTATTTTTTCAAACTACTATTTTTCAAATTCTTTTAAGTAAACTTATTCAAAAATCAAGTTCAGTTTTGTGTACTTCACTCACTGTTTTAATGGCAAAATTTGAACGGATTTCTACAAACCATGGAAAATCAGAGAACAAAATCAATACCATAGTGGCAAGTCCACAGTCACATGTGAGACAAAGAACATAACAGAGAGAGTCCTCAAAAAGTACTATACTGTTTTGAAACGTAATATACACAGCCTGTCATCCAACCCCAAATCAAATCACATCAAATCAAATCACATGAAATTTGTACCCTTAAATGGCATTAGGATAGCAGATGGTTGATTTTTGACATGAAAATGGGGGCTATAGCTCTTGTAGAATGATCTTTAGAATGTCAAAATGTTTAGGTATTTTTAAGAAGATGGACCCTGAAAGCTTCTAAAAATAGCGAAATCGAGAAACCACATGGTAGCAAAAGAAATACCAGAGGTCACAGTGTATGATCTATTCATTATTACTGTGCATATGTCCAGAGATGGGAAACTAGGAATTTCCTAGAGAAATTACACTGGCCTTTAAAGAAAGTATATGTTCAAACACGTAATAGATTTTTTTTTATTCTTAGGATACTAAATCTTATTTCCACCCCAAACTTGCCTCAGTGTAATTAAAGGTAATTCTCAAACTATTCAGTGATATCAAAGTTCTTCATTAATAGTCATAACTCTGGTATTTCAGGTTAGTTTTTAACTCCTTAGGGAGCAGTACATGGAAAGCTAGAATAAACTGCTCTTAAACTGACAGTATAGGTCTCAATGTTATTCACACATACTGAAAAGAAAAATTGCTGCCAAATCAGTTTCAACATACATTTTCCATAAGGTTGAGCCTATTATACAGTCAGCACACTCATTGGAAAAGTTTACTGTTTTCTCTCAGAGAAGTGCGTAGTGTTCAGTGTTTTATGACTTTTTTCCCACTCTTCAGCAAATTAAGTATTTATTTGAAGTAACAGACCTACGAGCATAAAAGATAAACAGGAAAGTATACTTGAAATATTACAGTAAGCTTAATTACAAACAAAATATACTCAACTAAAAAGTAAATTATATTCTGCTTATTTATACTAGTGTAGTATATTTTTGTCTTTTTATATATTATGTCATTAACCATAAGATGGAACTTGATTTTTCAACAGGTAATTACGTCTCATTTCTCAAAGGAAAAATTCTTCATATACATAACCATATTATACCATTTATATTTATGCCTCTGAAAGTATAAAAAAAAGTCAAATCTTTTCAATTACTTGTATTCTGTTTCCTCTTTATTACAGTTGTTATCATACATTGCAATTTTAAATATAAACATCCATATGTGTGTGTGTGCACGCACACATGCCTTGGAGGTAATTAAGCAATATTATTGCCATTCTAGAGATCATAAAATGAAGCACAGAGGTTCTTAAACCAAGATGCTCAAAAAGTATTCAGATACTTAACTCAGAAATAAGAGTTTAGCATTTCCATTTCTTTGATGACTGTGCTGGTTTTGGCTGGGATAGGCAGACAGATAGATAGAGGGGGTGAGTGAGTGGCTGTGTGGTGTTTAGCTGCCTGCCAGGTTAAACCACAACAATGACCTATATCAAAGTTCCATATACTTTACAACTACTAGAAAACATAACTCATACTGCCATATTTTCAGAAGTAAACACTAGAATTGTTTTTGCAGTTTTTCAGGACTCAGATCTGTGTTTTATCAAAATTAGAGTAGTGTTCTGAGCATGGAAATTAATTAATGTAGCTTTAAAGATACTAACTCAGGTTTATCAGTCCTGTAATTCCACTGAACTCATGAATAACCCTTAACCTTTTCTCTCCTATTTTATGTTTTATAGTTTCTCTTCCTCATCTAGCTTTCCCTGCAATCTAGCACTACTAGACTAAAAAGATCATTAAAGATATCAAAAATCTTTCATAGGTCTAATTCAGCAGGATGTAGGAGTGGATTTTTAAGAAAAAATATATCCTAGGTAAGCATTTGAGAAGGTGTAGCTGTACGTGCTTTCTCCAGAGCATATCATACACATCTAAGGGTGCCTCTCTCCTGAGTGACTGGAACTTTTCATGTACTCCTCTGCCTTCTAGTTCCAGTTAGGTTTCACAAGTTCAATGTCCTGAAAGTTAAATCCCCAGAGGGACTTCTCACAGTACATCTAACATGTACAGACAAGCTTGAATTCATCACAGGGCACAGCAGCAACATGTCCGGAAGGAAAAGGAAAGATGGCACAATGCAGTCAAATAAGTGTAGGAATCACTCTGGGGATGTAATCATAGCCGTACCTACATACATAAATCTATATATAGAGAGACATATACACATCTCATTCAGAATTTTAGCTATACATTCTTTTTAGGGTTTTCTACTGATTGGTATAACTGTTCCTAATTCAAGTGCTAAATACTCTGAATTTCATTTCTATAATACACTGAATCTTGTTCACTATATACAGAATCAAGGTCCAAACATACATTCATAAATTTCACACTTAAGAGTTGGATACCTAATGTTTAATATCACTATCTAAGTTTCTTACTAAAGCAGGTAAAAAGCCTAGTAAAGTCAGAAAGATCTTTCCCTTGCTTACAGAAAGCTCTGATTTAGACTTGGAGCAAGCTTTCAGCCCCTCACAGTCAACAGTCATACGCCACTATTTGCAGTCAGTTACATTGCACTACAAGTTCTCTCTCAGACATCCTTCATTTTCCATTTCACATCTATCTTCTTCCAATTATTCTACTTTCCTTCCTGGCCAGTAAAAGCAGAATTTTTCTTCCCAGCTATGTCCTGCTGTTCTTTATTAGCCTGAGGAACAACTCAGGCTTTTGAAAGGGAAAGGTTCTGCTCACTATGATAATAAATATTCAGGCTTTCTTTAAACATAATTACTGGGACATACAGTAGGTAGAGTTTACCGTCATATAAAGTCATAAGTTAATTTTGAAATGTGTCCTACACCATAAAACAAATGACCTTTTCAGAAGAGATTAAAATACCATCAATAATGCTTCCAAGCTAACTTTCTCCATCCAGTTTCAATATCCTTAACTTTCCTAATGATCACCTTTTTCTTTTCCTTGCCTCTTAAGTAATATGTTGCCTTAAAATAAGCACACAATCTAGCTGACTGGTGGTAACTATGTTTGAAATACACTTGAAAATGATGGGCCATTTTAACAATGAACTGTTTTTTAAAAGAGCTTTGTATGCAAGCATTTTTTAAATCGGCATAACATCCATTGAGGAAATTCAAAAAGAGATTAGCAACACATGAGAGACGAAGTAAGTAGTTAGTAAATTAATTACTTGAGGATAAAAACTGTGTGTGATTTAAGCTGTGGCCTGGAACATACCCTACCCTAGAGTTGCGTTCACAGTTATCTTATCACAGATTAGTTTAACTCCTCATAACCCAAATTCATGTAACCCAAGAGAGGTTCCTGTCTCAGACACACCATGTTTACTAACATCCTCATCTATTGGCTCAGGCACAGACATATCACAAGAAACTCTGTCTGGCTACAAATATGCTTCTAATATTTAGAGCTGTGCTGTCCTGAATGTTGAGTACAGCATTTTCACTTTCCCTAAAGAAATCATGAAAGTGCTGGGAAGTGAAAGCCTCCATATTGGAGTGGAGACCATTACTGAGGAAGCCCTTACAACTTGTTCTGGTAATGTCAGCTTCTCACAACTGGGCCTGCTCCTGAAAGAAGTATATTTTCTCTAATACCTTTTCTGTGAATTCCTCCTTCTGATGCATCTTTTCTCTTCTCAGCTCCCCAACACTCATTTACTAGAAAAACTTACTTATTCTTATTGACTAATATCAACATTTTCATCTGAAGGAAGCTGGCAGATCCCATTCCAATAAACAGAATAGTTTTTCAGTTTGCAATAATATTAGCATAGTTTGTGGACTATTAGAGACATTTAAATTATCATGATGTTCTAAAATCCACTAGTAATTTAAGTCCTCTAAACAACATCTTAGTATGAGAAAGGTACACAGCAAAGCAAAGCTTCAGTGGCTGTCTCAAAAACAAAGATTGCCATTGTAAAAGAGCGTTAGGTATTATTAAGTTAGCCAATGTGACGCCCATCTACAAGAAGGGCCGGAAGGAGGAGCCGGGGAACTACAGGCCAGTCAGCCTGACCTCGGTGCCCGGGAAGATCATGGAGCGGCTCATCTTGAGTGCCCTCACCGGGCAGGTGCAGGACAACCTGGGGATCAGGCCCAGCCAGCATGGCTTCATGAAAGGCAGGTCCTGCCTGACCAACCTGATCTCCTTCTATGACCGGGTGACCCGCCTAGTGGATGAGGGCAAGGCTGTGGATGTTGTCTACCTGGACTTTAGTAAGGCCTTTGACACGGTCTCCCACGGCATTCTCCTGGAGAAGCTGGCAGCTCATGGCTTGGATGGGCATACACTTTGCTGGGTAAAAAACTGGCTGGATGGCCGAGCCCAGAGAGTGGTGGTGAATGGAGTGAAATCCAGTTGGCGGCCGGTCACGAGCGGTGTTCCCCAGGGCTC
>WAAD01019564.1:14459-33239 GCA_013389945.1 Fregata magnificens
CCTGGCCTTGCCGCACCCTCCCCGCCCCGCCGCCATCTCGGAGCCCGGGCTCCTCCTGCCGCCCGCCGCGGGGCTGAGACAAGGCCCCACCGCGCTCCCGGCCCTGCCCTGAAAGGCCCCGTTTTGGGTGTTGTGGGGTCACCGGGAGAGAAGGGCCCCCGCAGGGTGGCCGCGCCATGAAGGTCCTCCTCACCTTGGGCTGCGTGGGGTCGCTTCCAGAGGAAGGGGGTCTTGGCGAGGCAGCGGGGCCGCAGAAGTCCCTGCTTCGGGCATTGTGGGGTCGCCTGGAGAGAAGGGTCCCCTCAGGGGTGGCCGTGCCACCACCACGCCACCCACGAGCAGCCTCCTCGTGTGACTGCTGAGTTTCAGCAGCTGGGAACCCGTGGCTTAAAAACACGGGATGTTCTCCGCTGCTGCGCGTTCTGACTTTTGTTATAAAAATACGCAATTTAGTTGCGCGTATTCGCAAAGATATCCATCATTTTCTGCTTTTGTCGGATGTACCTTATGGCCTGTGCTGATGGTTGTTGTCATTTTAACTGTTTTGATAGATTTTCCACTGTAAATTGGAAGATTAAAAGTGTTGGGTACAACAAATGCTCTAATTAGTTGATAACCGAAGCACTTGATAAAGGAAAGGACCATTACTGGTACTGGTGCTACCTGGGAGTCTTATCTGAGTCTTCCATTGTCTTATTTTCATCTCGGTAGTAATTGATGAAACAGAAAAGCAAAATAAGGGGGTTTTTTTCTCGGTTTTTCAAAAAAGGATGCAATTTCAATAGCTCTGTTTTTAACTGAATGTTTGACAGCATGTCTTGTAAGCTGCTTTTTAACATCATACGGTTGGTTTTATTTTGTAAGTTGGACAAGAATTAAATCTCTATACTCATTCATTCCCTTTGCCATAGAGGCTGAAAGTGTGTAATCTTCTTTTAAAATGCATACATCCCTTTCCTTACAGTCCCGTAGAACAAGCTCTGCCCTGTTTCATACCTGTTCAATCTTTAGACGAGTCACTAGGGCCTGCTGGGTACTGGTTATCCAACACTTGCTTTTATTCAGATACATAACCTCAAAATCTGAGTAAATCAAGTAAATTCACCATGACTAAGTTATATCAGCCATGCTATTCTCTGCCAGTGTAATTTACAAGGAGATTCAGGGGAAATATTTGACATCACAAATCGCTGGCAATGCTGCATGTAATAGCAATAGACCTAGAACAGAAAAATAAAGTGTACTTGAAGATCCCATTTTTATTATCTCTATTACCACAAGTTACTTCCAGGAAGTTTTCTCTCATCTCCTCTCTGCATCCTTCACCGCAATCAAGGCCCAGTTTTGCTTCCTCTGAATTCAATGGCAACAGTCTAAAATGTGCTTCATTTTACTGAATCGAAGGATTTGGTTCCTTTTTCCAACTCTCTATGAAGAGGCACTAATACACACTAACCATAGATTACTGTGGTCTGAGAGCATCAAAGCTACCTTGACCATTTTTACTATCAGAACGAGAAATGGAACTTAATGCGATACGTCTATGACAGCTGGGTTTATAATTTTGAATGCACCAGAATTACTGCTCTTAAAAGTGTATTAATAGTGTTAATTATCATCAATTAATTATTGCCCCATATGTAATGGTCTCTAGAGTATTTAGGATTTTTTCTATTTCTATTTACATATTTGTTTAGAGAGAGGAAGTACAATTTATAAAATAAACCAAGGTAAAATGATGATTGCAAGAGATCATACTTAACATAAATTCATATAAATTAATTTTGGATCTTCCAACGTGTATATGATCTTCTTAAGTGGTGGTTAGTTCTTTCTCTGTAGGCAGGACTGTGTGGTATTTAAGTAGCACAGATAACAAGGATCAGTGTGATTTAGTCTTGCAAGACAGATTATAATTGTTCAGGAAGTGTGATTTTTTTTGCTACGTGTTACCCGTAGAACATCAGACTGTGTTCCTCAGGCGCAGTTAGTCCCAGCACCATCACTGGCAGCCATCAGGAAAGGTCTCTTCCTCTGTGAGTAGAAACTCTGTGGCAAAACCTTTGGCTCATACAGTGACACACACACGGAGGGGAAAAAATAATTAAAAAAAAATATTATTTGGCTTCATGCCAACGCACAATGCAAAATCCCACTCAATGAATAAATAACCAGATATTTCTAATCTTCTCGGCCTCAGTAAATCCCCAGATACTCCTTAAGGGCCTGATCCAAAGTTCAAGTTGATGGTAAGATTCCTTGCCACTGGTCACAAGTAAGGCAGACAGAGACTGTAAGTGTAGGACAGACGCTGACTCTTTTGGACAGCGTGATGAACTGCAATTCTAAAATAGCATACCTAATTATGAAAGAAAATTTTCATAACAGACTTGTTGTATTAGACGAGACGTGTCAAGGAGCAAGCAATGTAGCACCTGCCAAACTCTTCTAGCAGGTTTTGTGCTGGAATTCTCATAGTCAGTTTGAGTACTCTTACAGGCACTGGCAAGTAAAAAACCTAAGAAATAGATAAGCTCATGTTCGCACACTCTATCTCATGGAAAAACACACTACAAAGGGTGGAAGCCAAGGCTATGGATGGAAGGATACAAATGGAAGACTCCTTGGCAAGATCCTTTGCATGTGATAAAAAGACACCTGTATTGCTATCTAGATGATGTACCTCAAGTCCATAGCAACCAGCAAGACATTACAGTATTTACATAAAGTACTACATAAATCCTTTCAAACCTACACAAGGGACCAAATCAGACACAAGATACCCAACATCCATCTACACGTATTTGCAACACGTTATTCTGTAGTTGGATTAGTGCCATTTCTTCAGTCAAAACCACTCCAGGTATAAGGACCTCAGGCTCAAAAACGCAGCAGCCCCAAGAACTCACCCATATTATCTTATTATTATCTAGCATATTATTATCTATTTTCCCTCATTTGCTGTGAAGAAGCAAGTCTGATCAGACAACAATGCCAGCTTTCAATGTCCACATATTAACTAGCTTTGCATTTCTCCCAGGCTACCCTTCGTGTGTGGGAAGAGCTTCCCATAAATATCCGCACAGCCATCTCACTATCCTCCTTCGGATTCCTCTGCAAAACTCTTTTCCTGTAAAGCCTACCAAAAAATGTACCGGGGTTAGACTGCTAGTGCACCAAGGCAACTGCTTATCCTCTTGAGTAATACTGACTCATAGTTTTCTTGTCCACCCCCAGGATTCTGTCTGCACGCATATGTTGTGCTTTATGGTTAAACTATATACTCTTCACTTTTTAGACCATCTTTTTGTTCTTTATAGAGTGCTTAACCAAAATTGGCCCATGACTAAATATACGGATTAAGATACATATGCACACGTAAGCACAGGGGTACCTATAATACGTATGGATACACATGAAAACCTGATGGCTGAAGCCTGGGACACAGTCGATTTGCATCTGAAAATATAGTAAAGCATTTCTGCTAAAAAGAGGTGTTCGTCATAAAATCTTTCCTTTCTTCTCCTTTCCCTTTTCCTTCCTTCTCCTTCCCTTTCCCTTCCCCTCCCCTATTCCTGTTCTTTTCCCCCCCTCCAATAAAAATACTGGAGGATTTTTTTGATACATCCCTTGTGGTTGTGAAAGTTTTTGACTGTGCACCACTCAGTTTTATTTACTTTTCCCTGTTTCCTGGGTAAGAGCTTGAGCTGGTGACTACCTGTGAACATTAACGTCAGAGTCCAGCTGCCACTGCTACCCAGTGAAGGCCTCACAGAAGGATTATAAACACATTAGTATGCCAGCCATGAATAAATTAACACCTAAATTTGCTGACAAAGAGCTTGGTTAATACAAAGTTAAGTTTGCCTTGTGGGTTCCTCATGTCATTCCAGGACAGCTACAAATTCAGTGGCAAGTTCAAGTGATGCTCGAACTTCTGAAAACTAGGAAATACCCACCTGAGGTACATCCTGGTGCAACATTAAGGCTGCACCTGGAGCTTGCAATGGCTCTTGGCATTAATTTGCAAGTAAATCTATTGCACCAATGGCATGAAGATGGTAGCTGTGTGGGCAAAATGAAGTGAGGCATGTAAATCAGGAGACAAGTCTTGATGCCTCATTTTGCGATTAAGACCACCACCAGTGGTGATATCCCCAGCTCCTTTGGCTATAGACACTGCGTGAGGGTGGTCTGTGATCTTTATAGCAGACAAGTGAAAGTCTATGTCTCTATCTGATCCTATAGGTAATCAAGCTCACTGTGAAAGAGGACAAAGAATTAATGTATCAGAGGCTGTCTCAGGGAGCTGGGTCTCACCGTTTCAGTGCAGCGTACGTACAGGATTCCTCATTTAGTAGCACTCGCCTGGACACAGGTTTTCCTTTAAGAGAGCTGTGCTACAACTCTGAGATGCTCTGCTTCAGGAATCATGCGTCATGCATATGTATGCTACGGAAAGACTGAATCACTGATCAAACAAGGCAGAATTCAGGTTGTACCAATGTACCTTAGCTCTGGATTTCCTGGTTCTCAGAGGCTGGTGTCTCACTGACATAGTGGAAGGAAACAAGACTGGGCAACCAGAAACTGAATCTTTTCCTCACTGAATTGACTGTTGAACTTTTTTTTTTTTTTTTTTTGAGCAGAGAGAAAAAAACCCTAATTTTGGCTATTTCAAGAAATTACAGCAGCCACATATATGTGCAGCTGGGATACTATTGTAGTAGGTACCGATATCCCCCAACCCTTCATCCTAGATCTCCAAATCATTCTGAAAGGAAAAAAAAAGTCATTGTTCTCATCTTACAAGTAAAGAAACAGAGAACTACAGCAGCAGAGTGTTGTGTCTGATACTGCTTGAGGCCTGAGATGGAAAATAGTGAATAAAATAAAACACACCCAAAAGAATCTTCTGTGCTATTTTTCACTATCTGATGCCATTACATATATGACAGGTGGCAATCTAATGCATGGTTCCTAATGTGGCAGCTCCGAGTTGTATGCCAGGCCAGGCCCTGCCTCCCTGTTAGACTTGCCCTTGAGTCAGCCAGGCTTTCCAGCCTTTCCTCAGCCCACGCAGCCTCCCTTCCCCATCCAACCAGTCCCTACCCGACAATACCTAACCTGATTTTCAGATTAATATATTTGCATTTATTCACTCCTTCATTTCCTGGTCTACTGAGTTTAAATTTGCATCTATCTAGGTCTGCTTAGGTATTGGCACATACATTGAGCTCACACTCTTCTTCTGAATCAGAGGTGAGTTATTCAGATTCCAGAACACATGTCGGAGGGACAAATGGGAGGTACCACTACCACCAAACCTGCTTTTCCTTTTGGTGGTTGTCCTCCAACATCAGTTTCACATCCTTCCAACTGGTCCCTTCCTATGATCCTTTCTCTTCTTACTACAGCACCAGCTCTCCCCACCCTCTTGCTCCTCCATCCCGAACTCCTCTCAGCAAGCTGCCGTGTACAGCACTTTTAATTCTGTTTTCGTCGACAGTTTTTGAACCTTCTTACTGTTTTCTCATACTCTCATTGCATTTTTTCCAAAGTAAAATAGAAAAAAACCCCAAATGCTGGCAGAAGTGAAGTCTGGCAACCTGTCTGCAGACCTTTTTCAGATTTGAACTGGGCTTAGGTCGGATTCAAGAGTGACACTGTTTCACAACCCATGTGAATACTAGCTGGCTAGAAGTCTTCTTGGCCACCCTATTCAGCCAGCAACAGTGTAATCCATTCAGTCAGGGAGAATTGGGTACATGCCTATGCAGGCAGCTAAGCTCTTTTTTTGCTGATCTGAAGGGTAGTAGGTGCCAGTGGGATGCATGTCAGGGGAGTGATTGCTTTGGGACATGGCTTGTTATCCTGGTCTGTGCAATTGCTAGGACCTGTCAACCCTAAAAAATGCAAGGGGTGGAGAAGTCAAGGGGTTACATCCTAAGAACTCTTTGTTTAGATAACCCTGGCTCTTGTAGGAAGCACACTGAATTTCAGGGTCAGTTACACATGTGTATTTTAGACCTTTGGAGGAGTCAGTCTTTAGATGTGTGTATTTGTACAGTCTTTTGAGGGTAGATATGAATTCATTCTGCAACTGTAATTACAGGTCATGTAGCGCTGAGGCCAGACAGACGTATGGGCAGACAGTGGCAGGACATTCGGAAACCAGTCAAATATATGCAAAATATAGCAGAGGTCCATTCACTGAAGAAATAATTGAAATCAAAATTTTTGTTCCTCTAAAAGTGGAGGCTGAGAATATTCTAAAAGACTCAATGTCTATCTTATTTACAGTGTTAGAAAATTATCTACAGACTATGAGGAAGGATTGTATAACAGAGGAAACAAGCACTAAAAAGCTATCCAAAATAAGGAGGACAACTGAATGATGGTTCTTGACATGCGCCAGTTTCTACACAGAACTTTTCAGCTATTGAACTGGGAGGGAATCCAAAGAATGAAGTGCTTTATCTGAAATAAATGTACACAAAACTAGATGGGATACAAATGAACATAAAACCCCATGTATAAAGTCTGAGGAAGATGGTGACACAGTTTGAGTTATGAAATCTGACAATATACAGGGCCAGATGGTTTGTAATAGCAAGTATCAGAAGTTTAAAGAGCTGTCTGGTCCAAAAATAGTTCCTATGTTTAATTAAATTACCTAAGATGTGAAAGGGCAATTACAGTCCTAAAGCAACTCCTGGCTAGGCTCATTGTCTCAAAAATTTCCAAATCAACTTTCCTCACTTGATATATAAATGACCATTTCCTTTTTTTTTTTACCATCATATAGGGCTTGAATCACTGGGTGCCTGCCTGTGGTACAAATGTAAGCTGTAATATTTTTTAACTGTGGGAACAGCTAAAGGGTGTCAGGTATATTAAGAAGCTTTACATTACCGCATTTCGACTTCTTCTTGGATTCAAGCACTGGCAGCATTTCAGGTTCAAAGGTCTTTGTTTAAAATGAGATTTAATGTACGTAGACTGTAGCATTGCCAGTAATATCTTGAACTGGGTGTGTTTTATTGGGTGATTCATAAAGAAAGTCAGACAAAGTATGCACAGTGGTATTGGAATGTGGGTGGGATCAAAGTAATGATTTAGTGGAGTATGTTTGTCAAGCACAGCATACAGGAACTCTTCTTTCTGAATAAAGATGGATTTAGCCCATGAGAACCTCAGTATATTTCCAAGTGTCATTTATTCCAGTGAACCACAGCGAAAATATCAGAGTAAAATGAGAAAGCTGCATCGTTCACCCTCAGATATTCCATTGGCAATGAGACTACAGTCAGACTTGTTGGGAGTAAAGGGCAGGAAAACGAATAAAATTAAGAAAAATAACATTGATTTAAAGGGATGCTGTCTGCAGTTCCAACACAGAAGAAAATTCTATCTGTTCTCTAACAGGGTGGCTGCAACATTTTTATTTAAATACAATTTTGCTATTAACTGAGCATCCATAAGCCTGCTGAGCTGGGTTTGTTGTAATTGTACATTTGCATGCATACACCTCACTCTCTCTGCACTCTTCCTGTTCACATCTCTTTCCAGGCAGCATTTTGAAAACCACAGTGTTGATTTTGTTTCTGAGACTAAGGAGCCACTCGTACTGAGAACAAGGAGCTCTAACACTGGGAAACTGAGCCCTGCTTAGAGGGTTTCATAGTGGTGTGAGTGATAATGTTGTCCTGAGTTCAATTATTAAAAAGCAAGCTGTTACATTTATAAAACATCTGTTTAAATATATTATGTTTAATTTCTCTTTGGGTCCGGATCAAGAATTATGTCTCTCTTTTTTTATACTCCTTGCCAAACAGTAGGAACAGAGTAGTCTGCTCTTATCCCTGCTTTCTCCACTTTGATGCACTTGGAGGGCATAACCACCTTGGAAGCCCAGCCATGCTTTTCCACAGCCCCAGAATGGCTGAGGGATGCCGTGGTCCGATCAGCAGAAGACCTCCGCTTTTGTGCATACCCAGAGAATGGTAGGGCACGTGCTGTACCACTCAGCGTACATGTGCTGTACATCGGGGAGCCAGAGGAGACAGGCTTTCTCGTGGCTTTAACAGTACCAGTGCCGTTCTTCAATGCCTCGGTACGGTTCAGTGGCTAAATGATGTTATTACACTGGTCCTAACTGCTTCCTTGGCAAAATCCATGCATTTGTGAGGTAGGACAGCTTACTGGAATAAAAGGAAAACTAGCAAAAGGAAGGCTGTGGACACCTTGTTTCACGATGAAGAGTTTTGTGGAGGAGAGGGAGCTTGCAAGGCTCACGTTCCCACAAAACGGGGGCAGAATGGGACAAGGTGAACTCTCCTGCTAACAGGAGCTAAAAGAAAGACTCTAGCTCTGACCCTAGGGCTGGAAAGGATTCAGTACAGGAAACAGTGCAGATATAATGTTTTCAGAGGGCTTTCTGCCTTTGACTTTGAAAGGCAGTCTGCTGTTTATCAAGACCTGTGTATAGAGAATTAATATTCCACAGACGCTATTTAGTTCTCAAAATTTTCTATCAACTGTGGTTTTTTAAGGGTATGAGTGCGATTAACCCATAGGTTAATGGATCAGCTTTAAATAATGTATTACATCCTTTCACTCAAATGTACTTTAAGATTTAAATTAGATTAAATATACAGGGAAGATTTTAGTTTGTAATTTGCCTCAGCGAGAAATAGATGAAATAGAAGGCTGTGCTTCCTGTGGTGTCCTTCACCTATCCATTAAAAGTTAATCTGTGCCGTTCTCCAAATTGTCTGGGAACAAAGCTTCAGGAGATTAGGAACTTGAGAATGAAGGAAAAGTTCTTTCTCTTGGAAAGCTCTAGTTTATGTGCATTAATTATCTCATGATACCTTTTGGTAAGCAAACAGAAAAGCATGCAGTGTACAGCGTGCCAGTGCAAGTTAGAGGAGAGGCAGTGAAAATTTGGCTTATCTTGAAAAATCAAGCTGTTAGAGCGATTTTGTTTCTTTGATCCAGAGATAGAGCTTTCATAAAGATAGAGCTGGGAGCAGCATGACTTGCTTTAAGATAGGCTTTATCCTCAAAAATCTCTGCATCCTTTTTTCTTCCACATTTAGCTCCTTAGATGCCACTAGCAAAGCATATGTACATTGAGCCTGATTACTTGCCTACTTTACTTCTTCCCTTGGGGTAGATGAACAAACCAACCAGCCCTCAGTTTGAGCTTATTTTTTGGGTGACCCATCCAAGAATAGGTGTAGAATAGGTATCCCCTCAAAGGGATGCTTATGTCCTCACTCCTGGGGTGGAATAAATAAGATGTTATGAACTTGCTATTGCTATGGGATAACACACCCAGGCAGCTCTCCATTTGGGTAGAAGTCTTTGAACTCACACAGTGTCGTTTACCTCCCCTTCCTGCAGGATAAAGCCAACCGGGAGTTCAATTTTTCTCCACCCTCTGTGCAAATCATTTGGGACCCAGCTCCCCAAATCCTCCGTTATATCCAGAGGTCTGATTTCCTCACTTTCGAGGCTGCTGTTTGTTCTGCAGCCACAAGCAAGCGCTACGACCTAGGTCACCCAGATGCCCGAGTGCTCCCATTCTCTATGTAGGAGCCAAAGGGGATACTCCCACCGAGGTGCAGTTCATCTGAGCTTTTTCGGAAGAGGAATTACAGGCAAGACACATGCCCAGAAGTTCAGTGAACGATAGTAGCTCGAATAAAGTCTGAATTGTTCACGGGCTAAGCTTCCTAATGACTGCATGAACACCTGGACCAGGGGACTGGGGACCACATCTCCCTTCCAGACACCGTCTTACTGAAAGGATTTATTTGGCTTCAGCAGGACTATCTTGAACTCAGACTTCAGCTAAGAGTTGAAGAGTTCAAACAAGAGATTTGTTTTTAATATGTCCTAACACCAAAATGAGACTTTTGACTCTTTCTGGGTTTTGACTGAATGATATTTTGCCTGTGTCAGAGTGTCAGATTTAATTATTTTCTAATCCATTTCATCACCCTCTTGATATCATTAGAAAGATTATGACTGTGGTAGCTTCTCTCTACGGTTGTCCTGCAGATAGATCTTCACTTTGCTGACTCCATTACTGTAGATAACTAGTGCCAGTTCCCTTTAAACTACACCTTCACAACTGACGTTTCCAATTAGTTTAATTCTCATCAGTTCTTAAAACTTTTCTAACTGTGAAGGTGAGAGTGTGATTTCTGAGAGAAATCTGAGAGAAAAGGTGAGAGAAGAGATGTGATTTCCTGACCGACCTCCTACTTGGTGAAGGTATGTCTGCATACCCTTAGAATGCAGGCTTCGTATAGAACTTCACTTGGCGTTTAACTGCCCTAAAAAATAACATTTAGAGCCTCTTAGTGTACTGCAGGGTCTTTGCACCTGATGCACCCATCACCATTCAATCATCTTGAAAGAAACCACAAAAAATGATTGAAGGGGAGGGTAAAAAATCTGGCCTGATAAAATATGCTGCATTGTGCATATTTCCAGTTTCTGCTCCTCAAGACAGTCTCTTAGCTATTAGTTATGTCAGGGTAATCAGCATCTGTTGGTGCACTCAAGGTCCTGACAAGTTACTGCTTATTTGAAGAGATTACTATATTATTACTCCTCATTAGAAAAATAAAGCTGTTGATCAAGTAGTGCATTCTTTTCCCCCTTGTAAAATATTTTATTACTAAATATTAAAAAACCTACAAAACAAAACATACAGACTTCTCATTTATTTTTAGGTTTGAATAGACTCAGATTATCTGTGTTGGAGGCAAATTCTGAAGTCCATAAACAGGCAGTACTACCACTGATGTACATGGAAATTGGAATAAATAATATCTTTCTGAAAAGAAAAATACAGACATCATAACAGCAATAATTATAATTTGTGTGGTCAAAACTTTGCAAAACTGCAGGTTTCTTTAAGGGTTAATTTGTGCTCATTAAGGACAGAGACCCAAAAGGGGATTTGGAGTTTACATCAAACATCCTCCGCATTTCAGGACTGTTTAGACTGGCGGTGGGAAGAGGAGAGGTCACACTCCCAAACTTAGACTTAAAGTCATTCAAACACAGAAAAGTTTTATTCACAGCAGAAACAGAAAAAATAGGAACTCTATCTTTCATGCCGTAGGAGATTTTTTTGATTGATGAGAATTTCTTGATCAGATTTTTCTCCCTCTGAGGTTTCTTTCTCAGATTGTTTTCCTATTTACTGTTTGGACTGCAAAGAACCCTCTCACTGTTAAATCTAAACAAATGAGTCAACTTTAGTCCATAAGAGAAGTCTCCTCAGTCACCACCTGGCTTACAACTGAATTTTAATTTCTCCTTTTCAGTTGCCTCATGATTGTTTATAATGAACACCCAGTTCCACTGACGGAGGCAAAAAGATAGGAGTGACACCACAAGCTGGCTACAGACACCCTACTCACCAGCTAAACTACTGTAAAGCCAGGATGGATAGATGCATTTTCATTTGAAAATTTTCATTGAGGCTTGTTTGGAAGATCCCTGTTTGGCTCTTCTGTAACCAGAGGAAGCACCTATCAACGTGCATTCACTGCCTGAGGATTTAATGAGAAAAATCAACGTGAAGTTCAAACCTTCTCTGGCTGGCACCACACACAGACTGGGCATGTTTTAGACAAACCTGATGCCCACTTGGCAGGACAAATTTCTGACAGTATAAGAGCCCTGTTATCTCTCCTTGGCAATATGCACAATAGGAGCCTGCTTGCTTGACAATAAAATGTTGGCCTGAATATAATACTCTTTTCATAGTTTACAAGGCTAAGCTTAATTAAAAGGAGAATTGTGGATGCCCTCCTTTCATTTGGTAGTAAACACAGGCTCCTTCACCCCATACAAAGCCAATGATGGTAAACTGGGCAAAGTTAACCACCAGATACTATGCTATTCTGTATGAGAACAGCGTACTGTGGAATATACTGCTAGAAGGAAACAACATTACTATTCAGTAAATCCAGTTGTAATTTATAATGAGACCCTCACTGGGCTGCTCTTGCAGTGAGCTGGAAGGCAAGAAGGTATCGCTGTCCTGCTGCAAAGTCGCCCTGCATTTGGAAAGGCTTTGCGCCAGAAGTAGAGAGCTCTCTCTCCAATTATCGCCCCAATCAGACAACATCTAGTTGGGTGAAGCTGCTTTTCAGGCAGCAACTAGCAGGTATCAGCTATACCAGACGCATGAAAAGAATGGAGCAAACCAATGTGGACACCACAGAAAGCAAACTGAGACAGTTCACGTCACCTCCATGGAGTCACTCATAATAATCATCACACTGTCTTTTCAAACTGCACTCAAAATTGGCAGCCTGAGGAGAGAACCTGCAAAACGAAACGTGTTACAATAGCTACGGACACTACCGAATTGCAACCTTGAATGCCCACGCTCAGCAAGTCCCCTGTTTTGAACTGCGCCTTGGTACATGAAATCACAACAATGTTTTGTTTGGATTGCTGTTTGCATTGCAAACACGAGCATGCTCAGGCATGCTCAGGCAAGTAACAAGTGATGGGGCAAGAGGAAATGGCCTCAAGTTGCGCCAGGGGAGGTTTAGACTGGATATAACAAAAAATTTCTTCACCAAAAGGGCTGTCAAGCATTGGAACAGGCTGCCCAGGGAAGCGGTTGAGTCACCATCCTGGAGGTATTTAAAAGACGTGTAGATGTGGTGCTTCGGGACGTGGTTTAGTGGTGGAGTTGGCAGTGCTGGGTTAATGGTTGGACTCGATGATCTTAAAGGTCTTTTCCAACCTAAACGATTCTACGATTCTATGATATTTTTGTACAGAATGTAACATGAGAAAGCAGTCATCCAGCATTGTGGGCTCACATAAGTATTTTAATAAGGTTCATATGGAAAAGGAGATTGATAGTAGGATATGGAGCTTTCATCGGGAATTGATTGTATGAATTCATCACGTGTAAGTAATATACAGGCTGAAACTAATACACAGGCTGAAGTAGCTGGATGGGCTTTGCTGGACTAAATGAAATACATTGGTGATTTCAATCTCAGTAGAAAGAGCTCTGACTTGATTCATTTGTGACACATCAGGCCTGATGTCCTACCGCAACAGTTGGCAATTTTACTTAGTGATATAGACAAATTATCTATTGGATCACTGAGTCTTGACTTGTGTTATTTCAGGTCATCTCAGAAATTTCTTTTTACATAGATTGAGCTTTACCTTTAAATTAGTTTGCTTTTCATTTTTTGCTCTGACAGCTACTACTAGAAAAATTTTCCAAAGCCTTGGAAAGCCCTACTCCTAACTTCCAGTCCAAATCCATCTAAGGCCAATTTATGTCTATTTTTTAATTGAGCCGATATTTTGCTTTAGCTAGTTCTTGTCCTTTCTTTGTGCTTAATTGCCTATAGTATTTGTAGTGTTCTCAAGTTGCACCTTGGCTTCTGTTTTTCAGGTATAAGAAAAGAGCATTTTGGATTCTTTCCCCATCGAGCAGTCTTAGTGGAGAAATGTAGTGCTGTCACCAGCCTGGGGCTATGGCACATAGCTTGCAAAGAATGAGAAAACTTGCATTACTTTTCACTAGCATTCTCCTGTGACAGGAGATTGTCCTGGGGATTAACCACAAACCAGTAGAGTAAATTTGACCCTCTTGACAATCGTACATTTATACTGCCAAAAATCTTTCCCAAGCACTTCAGGAACATTGCATCTGTTTCAAGGTCTATCAAGAAGCATGCCGGTAAGCTTTACACAAACAACCCCCAGGTTTTTTGCAACAGTAATAATGCTGCTTTTCAAAGTACTTGGCAGTGAAGCCGCAAGTAGGATCTTGCAGAGGTTTAATCCCCTCTAACCATTTCCAGTGGATTTTCTCTTCAGGAGGGAGTGACTGGACCATATAAATGCCAGAGACAAGAGATGTTAAAACATGAAGCAACACTACAATAAAATGAATTAACAGGCAGCTGCAGATTCTCCTGCCATTAATGCTGGAACCAGTGGACTATGAAGGGCCTAATTCACTTATTGCACGTGAAACGAAGTGGAATAACCCTACCGAAGTTAAAAAATTGCAGTGGCTTAAGACCTATGTGACCAAAATCGGAATCAGGCCCTCAATCTCCACCCGGTCATTCCTGTACTTCTCTAGTTTTCATGTCTCGGGAGTCTCATGATGGCCTTCCCAGGGCAGCCCTTTTCTAACCTTCGTGGCGATTAATCATAGAGTCAGTCATAGAATCATGGAATGGTTTGGGTTGGAAGGGACCTTAAAGACCAGCTAGTCCAACCCCCCTGCCGTGGGCAGGAACACCTTCCACTAGATCGGGTTGCTCAAAGCCCCATCCAGCCTGGCCTTGAACACTTCCAGGGAGGGGGCATCCACAACTTCTCTGGGCAACCTGTCCCAGTGTCTCATCACCCCCACAGTAAAGAATTTCTTCCTAATATCTAATCTAAATCTATCCTTTTTCAGTTTGAAACCGTTACGCCTCATCCTATCACTACTCTCCTGGATAAAGAGTCCCTCCCCATCTTTCTTTTAAGTACTGGAAGGCTGCTGTAAGGTCTCTCCGAAGCCTTCTAAGTAAACAAACAAACAAAAAATAGCATCTTCCAGACTTTTAGCCATTTCGTAACCACTGGATTTTGCATGGGATCTAGGGTCTGAGCTGGAAGCTGCTCCTCCTGCTCAAAGAACTGCTTGCTCAGCAGCAGCTGCTTTCCTTTTAAGAGATTTTGGCAGTTCCTTGGGCAGGCACCGGCGAAATTTCTGTGGTGGCAGTCATTACTGTACTGCACATTTGTGCCATCCACAGGACGCAGAGGCATTTCTCCCCGGGCAGCGTGGAGTTAACTTGCCTCCTGCTCTGTGCCTTGGGAATAAGAGCTGGGATGGCAGCCCATGGTAGGAGGGCCTGGATTGAATTCACCAGTGAAGAGGAGGGATAACATTTTTGTGTGAGGGAGATGCTTGCCAAGAAATCGAGAGGGAAAGCAACAGCGGAAGAAAGGAAGTAACTCATCAGGTGCTCGGGACAGACAACAGCAGTTCTGGGAGCTGGGTACACATCAGGGTCTTGGAGGGATCTTTCCCTGCGTAGGTCACTCACCAGAGAGAGAAAGCAGGAGGAGGAAGGCAGATACCTTCATAAGCCTGGGAACATTGCCAGCACCTCACAAGCATCCAGTTTCCTACCAATACAGGACAGATAAATACCACTACACCACTTCTAGAGGGGAATAGACCGAGGTGGTAGAAAACTTTTAAACATATGAGTAGTTTTCTAGCAGCAGCAGCCACAGAGGCGCAGGAACGTGTGGGCAGTGGCAAAGAGAAGGGCAGCAGCAGCCCCCGCTACCATTGCCCCAGGCTGCTGGAGGACCACATGCCAGGACAGAGCGCTGTTAGGTACCCAGCCCCAGGCTTCACAGCAAGACAACACTGCAGGCAGGAGAATAATCCAGTCTTCCTGTCTCCGGGTCTTGTGCCTCTAACCAGGAGGCTGCCTTCCTTTCTCTCCTTGATGGGTCTATCCACATGAAATCAGCGGTGTTACACTGAAAAAACTAGGGTGAGTGACAGGATAGTCCTGCTTTAGCTGTCTACGCAAAAAAANGAAAATCTTTTTTTTAGCTTTAAAAAAAAAAAAAAAAAAAAAAAAAAAAAAAGTGAAGGATGAATCAATCCTACTCTCCCAAGGCAATTAGTACTACCTTGAATTTCCAGACGGGGACAGGCCTGAACAAACTTTCCAATTATCACACTCAGAAACACCTTGAGCCAGATCGCATCTTGCTGGCTTAAGCCCAGCTCTGAGGACCTAAATCTCTCACACTAAGGAGTAATTAATTTGAGATCAGTGCATTTGCACTGTTATAAAATTAGAATAAACTAAGGGATGGTCTGGCTCCTCCAGTTTCTGCAGACTGAAGGAAATGATTTCTGAGGAGAGAGAACGGCTTACTTCAAACTCTAAGAGGAGGCTGCTGAAAAACAAAGCCGCTTGGCTTTGTATTTCCCAAAAGCAAAATACAGTTGGGTAGAAAGAAGTGAGGTAAATCGTTGCTTCACAACTTTAATTATTCGTTGAATAAGATGCTACTAAAGGGAAAAAAAGAAAACCTTTAGGATGCAAAGACTTGTTTTCCTTTGCTTTTAACCAGCCATTTGAAAACACTGCAACATGACCAATTCCTCAAAAATGTTTTCCTGACCACAGCGTCTTGCATGCAGACAAACACATGGATTATGCCAGTTCCTGGAAGAACGAATGTCATTAGCTTTTTTTAATAGTGGAGCACATGTCTGTTTGTATTGTTATTTTTCTCCTTGTCTCCCTAATTTTGGGGGATATTTTTTCCTTTTTTCCTTTTTTTTTTTTTTTTTTTTGATTTCTAGACTCTTTGTTTAAATGAGTACAATGGGTTATTTTTTCCTCTGGTTATTCTTTTTTTATTTGGCTCTTCAGACTTTTTGCCTGTGCAAGTAAAATTGCCCTTCCTTAACACTCCCTCTCCTGCTGTTTCAGCCTGAACAGCTTCCACGGGGTCACCTTCATGCTACCATTTTAAACAATTTGCTTGTTTGTAAGCAGCTAATTAGTTATTTGCTATCTTCAGAAGTAAGCTTTTGAGGTCTGGGCTTTAAACTTTTTTAGTGAGGGCTCCTGTTTCACCACTATGTATTTGAGAAGAAGCTTCCCCAGATAAGGAGAAAGATGGGAATCTGACTTGCTTTCCTGGGCAGATTTCTCAGGCACTGTTTTGTATTATGGTGGTACTGAGTACAGGCAGCAATTAGGCATGTACTTACATGCCTTTGAAGTCAGTGGGATGCATTACTGTCTGAAAAATGGACAGGCTTAAGCAAGTGCTCTCCCAAACTGGAACTTTATTTATTGTGCTCTAGTGCACGCCTGCATTGAGAGGCTTTGGAAAGTTGAGGCGCCTTGGTTAAAGCTGCAGAGTCAATGCATGTACAGTAAAGTGCACTCATCTGCTCTAGGGATGCTCTCATTACATCCTTGTAGCTTAATCTGAGAGCACCTATAGACAAGCTGTGCTTGTGACACTGAACAGCTTTCAACATAGTGTGCCACTTATCAATCTCTTTCTGTAATCCACAATCTAATGTAGATTAGATTACAATCTAATGTAATTCAAGTGTTTCTTGCTGAAATTAATTCAGCTGGTATAATGTTTCATGTGCACAATACGCAAAAACTCCCAAACTTCAGGAGTTAGAAAATCTGGACCAAAGAAAAGGGATAGATGACCAATGGGATACATGAAAGACACGGAAATGTTTAAAGATGTGACGACAAAAAAAGAGAAGAATTTATGGAAAGGTGATCCTGAACCATAACACACTGTCTGTGAATCTCAGTCCCTCACCAGTGGAAAAGTCTGAATCAAAGTTAGAGGAGCAACATTTAACTCAGACTTAAAATTGAAAGAAAGGGTGGAGTGAGATGGTGTAAAACCTTAAAAAATTCTTATCTCCTGTCGATTTGTAGAATTAATTACTGGCTGAAATGCCGGGCTGCTTTAAATTAGTTGTTCTATGAGTGCAAACTGTAATTGTTCTATGTTAGTGAGTGTATTCTATTTGCTTATTGAAAGACTGTATTGTCTAATGCATTCTTGTGGAAAGACAATGAGCAGACAGAATCTTAGCAATATTCTGTGTTGGTTGTCTGAAAACCTGCTGTGTTTTGTTTCTCCTTGCTAAATTCTCCTAAAAAAGGAAACCTTAATTAAACCACAAGCATCTGTCTGATGAGCCTCTCCTTTGATATCTCTCTTTTGATAGTCTCTCTCCTGACAGGCTGTGGTACTCCACTAGAAATGCTTTGTGTTTTCCTCCTTGGGGATAACAACTGCTTTGTTCCAAGCGTTTCCTTGGCCTAGGATTCGGGAGCTCTGGAAGAGCGCAAACATCTTCTTCCAGCCTATCAGCGTGAGTGTAGGACCCAATGTGGAACTAATTAGTGACATAATGAACGCCACAACAGTTTATTGCCAGGAAGCTCCTAATGACGTGGCAGTAATCTCACGATGACTAATCAAGATTTTCTTCATTTCCCTTTAGCAATTCTACCTCATAAATTAGCGAAAAAAATGAAAATAAAACTGTAAGTAGGAGGGAGGCTATGACTTAAAGTACCTGACAGATGACGCTCTTCTGGCTTTCCTGGGGTTATAGCGTGCAACTCTTCTCCATAAATTCTAGGGCTTTGGCTACCGAGAGCAGAGCAGAGTGGTTACGAACCCTCCTCACTGATTTTGGCGGACTGGTCCTAACATGAGCTGCAATGTAGTATTTAGCATAAGTTTTTGAGGTGTGGGGTGCAGCCCCACTATCAACCCGAGGTTGACTGTTTTAATCAAGAATGGGTATGTATTACTGGGATTGGGTAAAAACGGAGTTACTCTTTTAAATGTTTTCTGCACATTGTAAGTCAAACTATAAAAGAAAAAAAAAAAAGGGTAGATGGATTCAGATCGTTCACAACCGAAGCAGTTCCTGTACCTAGACCAGCACACGGGGTGTAGGCCTAAGCATACGTGCAGTCCCACGCAGGGTGCAGTCTCTCACCGATTATTCTTCTCACAACAGCAAACATTTACGCGACATCCCCCCCCCACCCCCGCTCACCAGCCCGCTCCGGGGCGCAGCGTTGAGACGCCGTTCGCAGCACCCAGCAGACTCACTCCTCCAGCCAAAAAAAACCCCAAACCCAAAAAAACCCCAACCGACACCCCCCA